>JAPZIH010000235.1:0-34506 GCA_027410445.1 Discoglossus pictus
AATTTGAGGCACATTTGTGGTTTTTTTCCGTGGTTCGGTCGTAATTTCTTGCAGCCCCGCAACTGCGTGCTCCGGTTTGCAGGGCTCATGATAAGCGCCGGCACTGCAATGAGCACCTTCGGCGTTCATTGCAGCCCCGCAACTGCGGGCCTCTCTAGCCTAGGCCCACAATATTTAATAGTGTGTGACCAACATTCGTAAGATCCACATCTATTATATGTGATATATATATATATACATTATATATATATATATATATATATATACTGTATATATATATATATATATATATATATACACAGTGGATATAAAAAGTCTACACACCCCTGTTAAAATGTCAAGTTTCTGTGCTGTAAAAAAATGAGACAAAGATAAATCATTTCAGAACTTTTTCCACCTTTAATGTGACCTATAAACTGTAAAACTCAATTGAAAAACAAACTGAAATCTTTTACTAGTGACTAGTATAAGAGAGTGTGAGAGCGATAACACCAAATTTAACACACCTGCTCCCCATTCACATCTGAGACCTTGTAACACTAACGAGTCACATGTCAACGGGGAGGGAAAATGGCTGTTGTCACATAAAAAAAATATAATAAAATATTTACAAAACTGTGAGGGGTGTACTCACTTTTGTGAAATACTGTATATATATATATATATATATATATAAGCTGTTTAATACAGCGGGCATATGCTTTAAGGGAGCAATGTATAAAGTTGCTATTTTTGGATTAAAAGAGTGAGGTACATTGTATTCTCATTTGCATGTCCCCGCCTTTTAGACATGCAAATGGGTTTATTAATGTATTATTCGTTTTCTGTACTTTGTACGGTGGAGAGCTTTTCTCACTTTTGTGCTCACCATACACTAAATGATTATTGTGGAATACCCAATCCTACAAAATCTATTGCACAAACCAGAATCTACCTCATACTGATGATAGCCAAAAGCTTGAAACAGGCCTGTATATGAGTGATTCTTGGTTTGTGTAAAATCCAACCCGATGCTTTGCTTAAAAGCTGTTTAATACGGCGGGCATATGCTTTAAGGGAGCAATGTATAAAGTTGCTATTTTTGGATTAAAAGAGTGAGGTACATTGTATTCTCATTTGCATGTCCCCGCCTTTTAGACATGCAAATGGCTTATTAATGTATTATTCGTTTTCTATATATATATATATATATATATATATATACATAGATATATATATATATAAGGTATCCTTGTTCTCCAATCAACAATGCATATCTTGTTATATTTTGTAATCTGTACCAGCTGTGTTTCATTACCTCCCCCATCAGAAAAGCCAAACCCCTCCTCCATCCTCTCTCCTACCTCCTCTTTACCCAATTCAAATGCTCTTTTTCTCCTAACTCTAATTATTTTTTGTCTTCCTCAGAGCCTCTTGCCATACCACCATTTTTTCCTGAAACAAGTAACCACTTGGACCCAAGAGGTGATCGTCCATACTACTGCAATGCTCTTAACATTTAAAGTTCATTTGAGCCAAATTATTATTATTATTATTATTGTTTATTTGTAACGAACCAACATATTCTATAGTGCTATACAAGGGTTACGTTAAAGGTAAAAAAAACAATAGCAATATTAACACATTGCAAAGGATGGAGGACCCTGTCTTTGAGCTTAGAATCCAGTGTCAATAGGGATTTCCCCAAAGCACCATGCAAGACTGAAGACTCATAAACTTACAATCTAAGAGCCTGATTCAATTGCAAGCCCGCATCTCGCGGGATCCAGGCCGTATGTCTGCGGGCGTGCTGCAGGTTCCCATTCGCCTTCGATTCCACAGCTATTGAATTGAGCAAGGGTGCAAAGTACGGGCCGAAGCCTCAAGCCCGTAAACCATGGTTTCACATATTACGCTTCCGAGTATCCGATCCGATGAAGCGCGCCAAAATCAAGCAAGCAAGTCATTTGCTATCTAGTCACAGTTCAATTAACCAATAGGAAGCAGAGAACGCCAGTCAACGCCACAGAAACCTGTTTAAAACACAGCAAAAAAACGTAAGTCTTTGACTGTGCTGTAGCTGAGAAAGTCAACACACAGTTCTAGAGCATTGTTGGGTTTTTGAGAGAGAGATAGCCTGAGAGATAGAGAGTGCTGAATCTACTAGCTCCTGTCTCTTTCCTCTACTCCACTTAGCCGGGTTGAATACTCTCCCGGAGGATATATGGATCAGCATTTCATGGTTTATGTATATTGTTTTTTGATACAAACTGATATTGTTTTCTCCTTACGTTTTTGGGTGTTTTGTTATTTCTATCAATGAATCAAGATATGTACACAGTATTCTACAAGCTTGTTTAGTCTGCCTTGATGTTTTAAGTTTTGAATGCTATTCAGAGGATGGCGTACTATGTAATGTATGATCTTGAATTGATTGTATCCTTTTCTATATTTACAAAATAAAAAATAAAAAGAGAATGCTAGAGAGAGCGAATGAGAGTGTTGGAGAGAGAGAGAGAGAGAGAGAGTGTTAGAGATAGAAACACCGGAGGGTGAGGAGATGAGGAGAGATAGAGGTATGGAGAGAGGGAGAGGAGTAAGAAGGTCAGGGATGGGAGGTATAGGTGTAGGAGAGCAGAAGGGGGGATGGGTGTTCCCCCAGATGTAGGCACACAAGGTGTAGGAGCAGAGGGTCAGGGGCCTGATCCCATGGGTGGGGGGGGGGGTAGTGGGATTAGGGGAAGGCCCCAGGGAGAGAACAGGGAGGCCAGTAACCCCAGGCGCAAGAGGTTGTGGCAAAGCAGAGGGCCCACAATTATAGCCTCGAGGAGACAGAAACCCACCTTAGGTAAGTCAAAGCCCGCCGTAGCATCATCCATGGTGGGAGGGATGTGAGGCCTGGCAAGAAGACACGATCCTGGAATGAGATTACTGCAGCTGTTGCATCACTAGGGGTTGCAAACAGGGATGTCAAGTCTGTTTAACACCAATATGATGATTGCTGGATGAAGGTCAAGAAGAAGATGGCAGAGGAGGCTAAACAGCAGCCCATGGAAATAGTGGTGGCCCATGTTGTGGAAAATACAAATTTCTTTACATTATTTAGTATATATATATATATATATATATATATATATGTCATTTATCACTTTTGTGACACTTGTGAATTTTAGCCCTGAAACAGTAATTTTCCATTTTAATCCATTAGGTATGAAATAGTTAAGTCTACATGACCCATGACTTGGCAATTTCCGTTAGAGACAAGTACACAGGTCTAGACATAGCAAATATGAATTTTCAGTCATCTCCAAGGTCTAATAAGCGTTATTTACTGCACAGAAGAGTATCATATAAAGTAGATATACGCACAGATTTTACCAAAGTATGTGTTATTTTCTTATTGGATATTATATTTAGATAAAATGTTATTGGCTGCTAGATGGGTTGTACCATGGGTCTTATCTAAACAAATATAAAAGCTGTATCTGGATATATTTCTGTCAGTAGTAGCAGTTTGGTGAGTCAGTGTCAGCCATTTTGGGTATCCTTGCTATGGATTCTCATTCTTTTTTTCCTAAATAATGAGAAAATTACCAGAGGACTCTGTTTTGTGTTACCATGACTGGTTACGAAGTACGAAATGGTATGAGTATGAGTTATTTTCTACAACAGTTTGGCGCCCAAGATGGGGCTGTGCTTAAATGTCCATAAAGTTAATCATTTATGGACATCAGCCACAAAAAGAACCACTACTTTATACTCCAGAAATATATTATGGCTGTTTTTTTTTTATTATTATGTAGAGTAATTGCATGCTGTATAAGCTGTAGTTCTCTTGTTAGATTGTTAAAGAAAAGCATTGCTAGATGCATCCTGTTGAAATATTTGTGAACGTCCTTTATAAAATTAAATTTGTCAGTAGAGAGAAAAAAGTGCCCATATTCTTTCTCTAACTTTGAAGTTGGCAACATGCCTAGGACAAGGAAAGATAAGAGTATAATCTGTTTTTAGTTGTAGAGACAATTAAACTTAACAAGAGTTGAGATTAGTCTTCGATAAAGCTTTAAGACTTTAAGAATGTGAATGTGTTAATTTTATTAAGATGGCATCTGTGCAAATTGTTTGAATTGGCACATTGCCAAAGTTAAGGACAGTGATAGTTTTTTGCAAATAAATAATGTTTTGTAAGGAGAGCAGTAATTTAAGGAACAGAGGAAAAGAGTCTTATGTGTTTTATTTTTTGGAAGGTTAGAAGATTATTTTTGTTAATGTTTTTTTTTGGTACGTAATTAAGTGGTTGATGAGAGGTGTACGTAAATTTGCAAGTTGGTATGGAACTTGAGAGAGAAAGGAATGCGATTCCTTTGTTAAAATAGTTCCTTAGAAGAATTTACCAAGTGATTAAAGAAAGACATTGTATGTGAATGTTGGTCCGATGTGAGACCATTAATTATTGTTTGTAAAATGAAAACAGAGCCAGGCAACTCACATTATTGTTAAATAATTACATATTTTGTGTTTAAAGCTAGTATACGGTTTTTGAGCGGCTGCTGAGACCACCTCAAATGATATCCGTAGCAATCTTTGTACTGGTGAGATGGAATCGGTTTGGTTTTGTATTCTGTGGCTGACAGTAAGAAATGGTTTGTTTTGTTATGCAGTCATGTTTCAGAAATTATTTAGAAAAGAAGGTTTTATAATTTAGTGATATTTTTGTAAGTATAGCATCTTTGCCCAAGTGCCGGTATAAGCCACTCCTTTCCCCAGAAGGTTTCCACCCGCCTTGTATTCTTAAAGCTACAGAACGTGAAGTAAGAGTAGACCCGTGAAGATAAAATAAAGTGTTATAATGAGTTATTTATGTAGATCAGATTACTGTGCACAGAGTAATTGTCTACCCTGTCAACCTAATAAGAAGTATTGCGTTGATATTTACTGCCCCCAGACCAACTTTACTGTGGCCTCAGGTGTTTCGCACCTTTTTCACCAGCATTAGCTCAAACCCTATTGCAACTGTAATAATGATTTGTTATGAAAATATTGGTAAGAAACAGTTCTTTTAGTACTTAATTATAGCAAACATTGTGTATTTATCCCCATAGAATGTAATATGTAATTTGAGAATCTGATTTTATATTATATATTTTTACAAGTTTGGTGGCCAAATAAAGTTGTTGTTTTTTGCTTTGATTCCTTTTGGTTTAATTATATTTGGTTTAATATATCTGTATGATTTTCCACAACTAAATATCACCTATTGTGGATGGGAGCATATTATGAAGGCGTCGTTGGAGCCAGCAGTAGTAGTGGGCCTTCCAGGACAGTTGGACACTGGCTTTCAGGAAACAATGTGAGTATTATTATGCACATCATACTCTCATATGCACAAACACGAACCCCACACACATAGATAACTGACATATAATAGCACTGTAAGATCTCTGGTTATGACTACAGATATATGGGTCGCAATAGCCATGTAAATATTATTATATAATATTATCATATTATTATCAATGAATTGTCTGTCCAGTAATGGATTCTGAATAGCAGTTGCCAATACAGTTTGTGTTAGTGTTATGTTTGCTGTTTGTTCAAAGTTCATATAAAACAAAACCGTTTAAATATCAATTGCAATAGTGTATTTTTTGTCATGAGTTCCACTATCCCTATCATCCCCATGTTAAACTGCACCATTTAAAGCTGTGTCACATAACACTCATACAGTTTGGAACTTATACCAAGCTTTAAACGAGGTATAGATGTATATCAACATTGATTTTACATTGAAAAGAGTAAAATTGTAAGAGACACTGCGACCAACAAAACGTGAATTAAAATATTTCTTAAAGGCCTATCTATTCCTTGGGGGTTGTTGTGCAATGAATTCTAATGCCTTCCATTGCTTTTCCCATATTTTAAAGTCCAGTAGTGTGTTGCAGATGTAGAAGATGCCTTCATGGACCTGAATTGTGCCTAAAACAAAAAACTATAACCTGCAGAATAAGGCCTTAAAAAAAGATAGGAGCTGACGCCCCCGGCTCACCACTGGAACCAGACCTCCTGCAAGCTGAAAAATAGAAAAGAAAGGTATATGTGTTAATTATGTAGAATATTACATTGGTTTGTGTTCATTCCTAACTATCTGACATCTATGAGTAGCTATCATTTGCTAGATGTGATCTATTCTTTGGTTCTTGATTTTGATTGTTCTTTGCTCCTAACGCTATCTTGATTCCAACTGCGGTCTGTAACTGCATACGCTGCAGTGGGCACACCCATACATAGACTCCCTTTGGTTGATTACTTGTGTTGTGCCCAAGAATGACAGTGATTTGACAGCTTTCTGGATTTAATGATGCATGACTGATCCATCTATGCCTTGTTAATTCCATAGAGCTGACATGTCAGTGTCCCTATTGGTCACCATGTGCATGTGTAGTGTGTGTGATGTACATGCATGTGGTGGCATGTTGGTGTATGTGATATTCACCTGACATGGAGGCTGGATCCTGCTGGGCCACCAGGCCTGAAGCTTCAGCAGCGGGCAACTGGCTCAAAAAGGCCTTGAGCACCCTCTCCCACTCGTTGTATCGCACAGTCACTTGGGGGCCATCACTTGGTGCTGCAACTTCACTGTCCTCCTTGGCCATCATCCTCCTCACCTTGGCCCTGACAAAACGGTGGTTGACGGGGGGGGGGGGGGGGTGCTTGCTAGCACACGGAGCAGAGGTGCTTTGGAGGAGCTCGGCAGAAAGGCCCTAATTAGTAAAAATATCTGAGGGATAATCACCCCTAATAGCAAAATAAACACAATATCTAACACCAGAAGATCACCCAAAGTAAAGATACCTTGTGAGGCGAATTGAAGAAATTTTACCCACCATGTGGCGGGAACCTAGCTGCGGAGGAACGTGACAGCAGCATTCATCAGCTGGCTGGGTCTGGCCGCAGTACCAGACTGGAGTTCAGGTTGGCACCAGACCGGCTGAACAGGAGGAGCGGAGAGGTGACGGACGCAGAAGTGGGAGTGAGAGCCTCCTGAGGGGAGAGTCGGCGGCGGCAGCTGATTAGGACAGCATACTTGTGTCCCTCCTGCTCTGTGGGACCAGAGAAGGCCGTCGGCTCCGAGAGGAGATAGGTGGGTGATCCAGCCAAGGCCAACCTGGAAGCGGAGCCGACTGGGCTTAGGGTCCGGCACTCCGGTGTAACTGAGGCAGGGGGAGTGGATAGGCCCAGAGACAACGGGACAGGAGAGGAACAGCAGATCCCCCACCTAATTGGCAGCGGCCTGGTTGGACAGGCGGAACAGGAGAACTGGGGTATCTTCCCCTGTGCATCAGACCAGAGTCCAAACGCCAACGGGCTGAGAGAGAAAGGGACTGGGTGAGTCAGCTGTCTCCCAGCCTTTTACCCAAGTAAAGACTATAGACTAAAGACAATACCAGAGTAGCGGTTCAGGCTCATGGGGCTCAGCACTCCCACATACCAATAAAACCAGACAATCTCTATTGGAACTCTGAGGGAGAAGTGTATACTGTAAGGGGGACCTGCATATAAGCAAGCTTAACTGGCATTGTGATTTTGGCGGGGAGAAAGTAAGAGACAGGCAGCCATCTTAGTCTCTTTGAAATGTTTACTTTGGCAGACATTTTAAAAAGGGCCGCCATTGTGTGATAAAGGGCCCCAAAGCAGTACCTGTACAAGTGTGGTCACGGAATGTTTCTTTATACAGCTGGGGTAATGGTACTGTGACTTCTGTAGCTACTATCTGTTTCCAATACCACTATCTATAATAAGAACCTTACTGAAAATACACACTCTGAACTATACTGGTTTATGCAACATTGTGTGGGAGCACGCTGCCACCTGCTGGTAATTCAGGAACATTGCAAATTGCATTCTGCCCAGCAACACACAGAAAAACAGCACAAACTAGTGGTGACTGAAGGCAATTATTCAGCAGAGATTGAGAAGTCGCACTAGGGGAGAAACAACTCTGCAACGACTGTAGCATAACATACAGCCCGATCTCAGCAAGAAACTTGTTCTGGACTATAGTATTCCCAGGGATGAGGGAATTCTGAGGGAAAGGACAACATTATATTAGACTCCCCAGCACCAACTTGTCAACTGCACCAGTAACATACTGCAGCCAGGACAGGCTAAGCCAGGCTTGGGATAAAGCCTCCTTCTACAGAGACACTTATGCTAAACCCTGATTCAAGGGAGGAATCCAAGACTAGGCTAAAAACAAGAGAGACGTACTAGGGGAATAAGCTTAGAGCACCCACCCATAATAATAGAGTGCACAGACTGTTTCTATGTGCAACTGGGTGGATGGAGGGGTGACTTCTGCATCTGTTACCTATTTAAAATACCACTGTCTAAGCCAAGAACCTCACTGAAAATAAACAATCTGAACTGCACCAATTTTACAAAACTATAGAGGAGCACACAGCCACCTGCTGGAATTTCAAGAGCACTGCATATTGTAGTCTGCCCAGCAACATCGGCACACCCTGGTGGCAATTGAAGGTAGCTTTTTAACAGAGACAGAGTAGACACTAGTGGAGATCAACTAACACACATACAAGTTGCAATTTCCATCAACAATACATTTATTCAGCTAATAAACTACTCCCTCTCAAAAATAGACCTTAGCAGGAACATTTTCAGACTAAACCACTAATTAGCTATAGCAATCAACCCCACATGGAGGCTGTAAATAAGACCCTGCACAACAAAGAATTCTCTAACAAGGCTTGAGAAGCCGCACATGGGGTCCAATGACCCGGGCATCTGCTTCCTAGACTGAGGCCCATTGCAATCTGCTGACTGGTCAGATCTCAGGGAGATGACCCTGTTTTTCTGAAAAGACAACTGGAGGGGTAGTCAATGCTATGAGCACTGCATGCACTCAACAAAGCTAATAGTGCCCTTTGTGTAAGACATAGTCTGTAGAAATACAACAAGCAACAGTCTCTCACATTTATCTCTCTGCGATACTAAATTATACCTGAGAATTACGACACTCCCTAGAATAGATAAAAATAGGGAGATCCAAAAGAAACACGCAAACAAAACGTATTACTGATCACTTCAGACCCAGCGGCCCTGCAACAACATATGTATTTGTCTGCTTTATCTATGGGAATGATCGAGAAAATGCTGCAAGCTCACTTATCTAAAAGGTAGACACCTTTTTTTTTTTTTATAACATTTTTTATTGAAACGAATACAGAATAAAGAAAGGTATTAGGAACATTAATACATAGTATTGTCTGTAAACATATATACCTATAATCAAATTTCTAGCCTATCCTTTCCGTTTTTTGTTTTTTTCTCCTTACCTTAAATTTTGACGGTATTGTCAAGTAATTTAGGTCTTTTAATTTAAGTAAGGGAAGCATGAACAAACAAAACTTATTTACATAGAAACTGAAACTTTAAATAAACAAGTAAATATATAACTATGGAGATAAGGGAGGAATCAATAGATCAAGTTGAGTTTATACAGTTATTATGCATACATTCACCTCCAGTGTAGTGTTCCAAACGTACCAGTCAGATCAGAGCCTCCAGATCCAGTCCTCGAGTCTCCTCCACCCCAGGCCTCTTTTTGATCTAGTTATATACTGTTATTACTATAATGGTATCTGTGGGCCTTTCAGGACAGAGGGAAGCCTAACGAAGACTCTAGCCAAGGCCTCCAGATTTCTTGGAATTGTGTCACCGTGTCTAAAATAGCAGATGTTAACCTTTCGTTTATTGCTATGTAATTAATTTTTTTTATAACCTCTTGCACGTTTAACTTGTCTGACTTCCATTGGCTGGCTATGTGCACTTTGGTGGCTGCGGCCATTATCTGGAAGAGCTTATTCTGTTTTTTGGATAAGTTAGGGAATTTAACCCCTAGCAGGCAGGATTCCATAGTTGCTGTAACTCTTATAAGCTTGAGAAGCCGCACATGGGGTCCAATGACCCGGGCATCTGCTTCCTAGACTGAGGCCCATTGCAATCTGCTGACTGGTCAGATCTCAGGGAGATGACCCTGTTTTTCTGAAAAGACAACTGGAGGGGTAGTCAATGCTATGAGCACTGCATGCACTCAACAAAGCTAATAGTGCCCTTTGTGTAAGACATAGTCTGTAGAAATGTAGTGCGAATAGCGATGTTGCCATTAGTGCTAATTTTTCCCACAACCTGTGAACTTTCTGGCATAGCCACCAGGTATGAATGTGGTCTCCTATCTGTGAACAGCCCCTAAAGCAGTTACTGCTCACTCTGGGATCAAATTTGTTTAATTTGTCTGGGGTGCAATATATTCTCTGGAGAACTTTTATAGATGTCTCTATGTGTGTGCAATTACTTGTTGCCCTACGTAAATTGGAGAATGACTTCTGCCATTTTTTCCAATCCCACATCTCCCAGCTCCCTTTCCCACTTACATATATATGGTGGTTTATCTGTATTATTTGTTTTAGTGAATGTGTCATATAAAGAGTCTAATATTCCTTTCTTTAAGGGAAGAGTTTTGCAAATTACTGAGAACCAGGAGGTTTTTGGGGGTCCAAATTTTTTAAATGCTTCACTAGCCCAGCTTCTTATTTTTAAATAATTATAGTATTCCCCTGGGGGGAGAGAATGCCTTTCCTCAAACTGTCTCAGGGTCACCATGCGATCCCCTATAATCCAGGAGCCTAACTTATCAGATCTCTGGAAGCCCACCAATGTTTAGACATAGTACTCATGGAGGCCCAGGTATCTTGTGAGGAAAGGACCGACCAAAGGGGGGATGTACCTATGTCCAGTTTATTTTTATCTGGCCCATTTCCATGTTGTTAAAGTTAGATTTATTATGGGGTTTGGGTGGGTT
Source organism: Discoglossus pictus (assembly GCA_027410445.1). Lineage (NCBI taxonomy): Eukaryota > Metazoa > Chordata > Amphibia > Anura > Alytidae > Discoglossus > Discoglossus pictus. Next base: position 10,859 of record JAPZIH010000235.1, read on the forward strand.
CTTATCGGAATCTTCTCTTCAGGGACCCAAATTAATGCGTTCCAGCTGTGTTGTTGCATTTGCTGTTGTTCCAAGAAGGCCCAACTCGGCTGATGTCTTACTGAGTGTGTCTGTGGTAGTTGGGATAGTCTAGCTGCTTTAAAGTAGTTACGCAAGTTTGGGCATGATAGTCCCCCTTCCTTGCTATGTCTGAACATTACTTTCTTGGGGATACGGGATTTTTTGTTGTTCCATATGTATCTAAAGATATTGAACTGGAACCGGTCCAATTCCTTTAAAGAGATTGATATAGGGAGCGTACGGAAGAGGTACAGAATCTTTGGAAGGATGCTCATTTTAACCGCCGCTATTCGGCCGGTCCAGGAGAGAGGTAAGCCCTCCATCTGTGCAAATCCTCGTTTAGTTTTTTGTATAAGGGGAGATAGTTAGCCTTGTACAACTCAGAAATTTTAGGTGTGATATAACCCCTAAGTATTTAATATGTTTGGAGGGCCACGCAAAGGAAAATAGGCCTTTCAGGTGATCTATGTCACCCTGTGACATGCCTAAGCTCAGAGCTTCCGATTTCTCCAAGTTCAGCCTAAGTCCTGATACCTTACTGAACTTGTCAAGAGTTGACATCAGTGCCGGAATAGAGAACCCGGGGTTTGTTAAGGTGCATAGAATATCATCCGCGAAGAATGACATTTGTATTGTTGCAACCCCACCTGCAGCCCTTGGATTTCCCCATCCGCTCTAATAAGTTGCGCTAGGGGTTCCATAACTATGGCGAACAGTAGGGGTGAGAGTGGGCATCCCTGTCTCGATCCCCTCTGAATATTAATTTGGGCTCTGTGGTCACCTGGTAACCTCAGGAAGGCTGTTGGGGCCTCATAATACGTGCGGAGAAGGGTGATAAACCGGCCCCTGAAACCAAATCTATCCAGAGTCTTAAACATAAACGGCCATTCGAAGGCCTTCTCTATATCTAGAGCTAGCAGGCACATTGGAGAGTTGTTTTTCCGCGCTAGGTATTGGATGTTAAGGATGCGCCTGACATTGTCCCCTGCTTGTCTATGGGGTATAAACCCCGCCTGGTCTTTATGGATGATTTCTGGCAGAAACTTGGAGATTCGGGTTGCCATTATTTTGGCCATTAGCTTGACATCTCCATTCAGTAAGGATATGGGCCGGTAGTTTTTCACCTCTAGACTATCCCTACCTTCTTTTGGTATTACTACCAGTTCCGCTTGATTGAGCTCCGGGGGCATTTTTTCCCCTCTCATGATAGCGTTGAATAGGGATGTCAGATAGGGGTTTAATAGGGTTTCAAATTTCCTATAGTATTGGTTAGAATAGCCATCCGGCCCTGGGGATTTACCTGACTTAAGGCTATGAATTGCTGCTCTCACTTCTTCTTGTGAGATATCTAGATTAAGGTTAGTTAATTGTTGTTCAGTTATTGAGGGGAGATCAATGGTATTTAGGAAGGAGTCGAGGTCCAACCCCTCTGCCAGTTTACCTGACGAGTAGATCTGCTGGTAGAAGTTTTGGAACTGCCTCTGTATAACCCTAGGGCTGCAGGAGACTATGCCGTCTGGCTTCCTAATCTGAGTCACTCTAGACTGGGTCTCCTTAGCCTTCAATCTCTTAGCTAACATTCTGTCTGGCTTGTTAGCTTTCCAATAATATAGGTGTCTAGTCCTCCTCATGGCTTTCTCTGTATGGGCAGAGAGTACTCCATCTAACTCTATCCTGACTTTGTTGATTTGGCCACGGAGCTTTATGGAGGGGCAATTTTGATTAAGTTTTTCTAGACTGTTTAGGGTGGATGTTAAATCCTCCTCTTTCTGTCTAAGTTCCCTCCTACGCCGGGCTGCCAGTTTGATGCAGCAACCCCTTATGTAAGCCTTGTGAGCTACCCAAAGCCAGCCAACCCCTGTATCAGGAGAATCATTCAGCTCGAAGTACTGCTTAATGTCTCCTGCTAAGGATGCTAAGCTGATGGGATCTGACAGAAGGTGCTCGTCGATCCTCCAGCTCCTAAATGGGGATAGATTAGGGCCTAACGTTAATTTAATAGCTACCATTGCATGATCAGACCAGGGGCAGGGGACAATGTCAGATTCTCGGATATCATCAAAGAGTAGGGAGCTTGTTAGGAACGTGTCGATCCTCGAGTAGGTGCCGTGTGGGGGGAGTAGTATGTGTATTCCCTATTATCTGAGTGAAGGCCTCTCCAGGCATCCACTAAGCCCATTTTGGCCATTAGCTGTTTAATTTGACCCCTTTTTTGAAAAGCTAGAATCTTGGACGTGCCCTGATCTGTCTAATGCTGGGTCTAGGGTCAGATTAAAATCCCCCCCAATCACCAGTTTGCCTAGATCTAGTGTGCTTAACTCTCTTAGCATGCTAATCAGGGTTTGGTGTGGTGATTTTGTGGGGGAGTATAGGGAGGTAAAGAGATTCTTTGGCCTGAAATTAAGCCAGTGACCAAAACATAGTTCCTCTCTTTGTCTATTCTAGTATGTTCCGGAATGAATGGAAAATGCTTATGTATCAGAATGGCTGCCCCTGCTCTTTTCGTAGATTGAGTGGCCATGTACACTGTCGGATACTCTCTATGTAAATACTTTGGTTTACCCTCGTGTGTGAAATGAGTCTCCTGCATGAAGATAACCGAGGGTCTCAACTTTTTATATTGCCTAAATGCTTTCCTCCTCTTAAAGGGGGAGTTAAAACCCTTAACGTTGTGAGTTATAAATATGTACTCTGAGCTACTCATTGTGATTTGGTGGATAGGTGTGCATGGTCTGCCGGCTACCTTTTATTCCTTGTCCGGCGTCCACTCCTTGGTGACCGTAAGGGATGGAGCCTGGAGGGGAGGTTCTGGGCCGGAGACTCCGTCGCTGCTAGGCCATGGAAAAGCAAAAAGAGACAACATTAGATTTACATTTGACCAAGTTCCTCTGCCGCATAAATTCTTCTAATCTCCGTAGGCTAGCCCTTGAGCTAGGTTTTGTTGGCTGTCTGAACCTCGGCTACTGTCATCTATGAAGATATAGCTCCCTGAATGCATTTCTATCTGTCTTTCTGGATTATAATATATTTTGCTGGTTGCCCCTTGGGGGCTTACTCGCTTCTCTATCAATTCTAGATCTATCTTTCTCCAAAAATAATAACAATTAACCTCAATAACATTTCAACTATTGAATTAAACTAGAGTATTCCCCGTCTATGTCGGGTAACTGGTTCTGACAGGCCCTTCTCGAGGCCTCGACTAACATATGTCTTAACTAAAGTCTTCAATGCCTATTATAGTCCCATTAAAGCAGGTCAGAAAAGTCCCATAAGCAAATGAGGAAATAAAAACTTGATACAACTTCCTGATGGTGGGTAGCCTTCACTCCGATCGCGTGGTATCAGTTTTCCGGGGACGGGCCCGTGTCCCTCTGTGCTGGGTATTAAGCCCCCCCTGGCTCCTGCGGGGAAGATTCTTGTCTCTATAGTTCCTGGGGGGGAGCGGGGTCTCTCTGTGTCTGTGACCCTACTACAGTCCACTGTTTCTTCGGTATGGGAGGAGGTGGAGGGAAGTTGCGCTCCTCTGCCGGGAGGTCTGCTGGGCAAAGATGGATCTGTCGTAGTACTGCGAGGCAGTCTTCAAAGTTGCGGGTGGTGTGTGTGAGGTCCCTTGGTAGTTGAAGGTGAGGGCAAAGGGAAAATTCCACCTGTATTGGAGCTTGTTATGCTGTAAAATCGCCAGTGCCGGTTTCATCTGTCTCCTTCTGTCTAGTGTGTTGGGGGATAAGTCTGCATACACTTGTAGGGTGGAATTATCTGGCCCTTTGACTCCCTGCATCTTCCTTGTTTCTGCCAAGAGACAGTCTCTAGCTTGTTGCCTCAGAATCTCACCACAACATCCTTGGGGGCCTCGGATTTCTCGCCCCTCCTAGAGCTCTGTGGGCTCGTTCAATTTCGAGGACTTCCTTTGGCTGATCGGGTAATATAGCAGTGAAGGTTTTTTTAAATACCCTGCCAGGTCTTGTGTAGTCCTAGGGACCCCCGAACCCTGATGTTGTGGCGGCGGGATCGGTTCTCTAGATCTTCAATCTTATCATTCAGCTCCATGATGCTGTATGAGTTCTGATCTATGGCAGACCTGTCATGTTGCTGTGCTTCTCCCATCTGATCCACCATCTCCTCCAGGAGTTGGGTCCTCTGCCCCAGCTCTTTCAGGTCTTTTCTCAAGGGTTCAATTGCCTTGGCTAGGAGCTGTTCTATCGTTGCTATGGATCTGGGCGATAGATCAATGTGTTGCTTTGACCTCTTTGGAATCTCCTCCTGGTCAGATGATTCAGAGTGGTCTGAAGCTGAATCCGGTGGAGATGTCGGCTTTGTTGTTTTGGGTGGGAAGTGCTCTCGGATGCCCTTTGCAGAGGAGTTCTTTCTACTTTTCTTCATTTCTGAAGGTAGAGAAATGCGCGTTGGAGGGGCTGCAGTACTTCCCCTTTACCTCTCCGCTTTAAATTCCCTCAGGAGTGTATAGCTGCAGATGTCGCTAGGCCAGTGTGGGCAAAGGCTATGTTCTCATATGAGATCGGTCCTTGTAGCTTGTTAGTCAAGGCCTCCTGTTAGGTACCTCTCACATCTCTTGGCTCAGTGCCTCACATCGCTCATTACAGGCTCCATCAGATGCAAGTGAAGGGGGACTTTCAGGCAATTATCCTGGTATACATCCACAGCAGATTTGCTGAGTGGCCACAGGGTGGCAGTATAGGATCTCTGCAGCCGTGTTCAAGTAGTACTTTCTAGAATGTCCCAAGAGATTAACTGCAGGATTATATGAGGAACAAAAGGCAAGGTGTTAAAAAGCCCCCGCTTGATACCTTGAGGGTGGCAGGATCCTCTGCAACAGTAAGCTTGCAATGATTTCTTGTCCAGTTAAGCTCAATGCAGGATCTGGCGTTGAAAGGTAGACACCTTTAAAAAAGAAATTAGTGAGCTGGGCCAGAGGACACTTGCTTGAAGACACTACGGACCAGATAGTGGAAGCGCAGCAGAGAGACGAAGCGGCAATAACGCAAAATTCTTCACGCATCTTAGCCCTTGAAGTAAAATTTGAGGACCTTGAGAACCGCTCTAGACATAACTTAAAGATCAGAGGAATTCCTAGAGCGGTTCAGGACCTTAGGCAATACTTAAGAGGGCAATAGCTAGTGTGATCCCAGATGTACACAAATCGGTCTGGGAAATGGAGAGGGCCCATAGAGCCTTAGGGGCCTAAAAAAAAATCAGGAAGGACGTTATCGTTAGGTTTCTTAGACAGAAGGCTAGATACATTATCCTTGCAGCTTCCAGGAAAAAAATCTGTAATTAAAAGCCCTGATAACTCAACCAGTCAGATCTTTGCTGACTTGTCGCCAATTATATTAGCTAAACGCAGAGAGATGAAGCCATCATTAGAAACCCTGAATCGTCACTGAATCCAGTACAGATGGGGCTTTCCATTTGCTGTCTTTTTTCAGCATAAATGCAGTAGGTAATCTGCCCACTCTCTGTACAAATGCCAATGCATCCTCAAATGTCTACACGACAGCCGAGGATGAACCTGGTATATCCCAGGATCAAAGCTCGTCCAACCACCAGCTAGGCAATGACAAGAACTTCCTCTCCAAAAGCGAGTGAGAAAGTATTCTCCCTTTAGAGATACATCGATTGGACACACCTCACGGTTATGGAAGCCCCTGTCACACTAGTATCCATATACGCTCCCACTGACTCCCCTCATAAAAGTCTATTAAAGATTTTTAGAATTCTAGAATGCCAACCTAGCAGTAAAGTGATAATAGGCGGGATTTTAATCAAGATTTTGACCATAATCTAGATTGATCCAATAGCCTTACAAGTGGACATTTTTCAAATAAACTGCAACAAATTACAAAGCTTCTCCAAAAATGTAATCTAATAGATGCCTGGAGGGGTCATCATCCCAGGTCGAGAAAGTACACTTATTACTCACATATGCACAGATCCTCTTCAAGTATTGACACCAATTTAATGGACGCATCTGTTTTTGAGAATTCGAAGGAAGCTAAAATTGTTCCCTGCCCATGGTCGGACCATGCAGCAGTAATGAGAACTTTGAACTTGGGACCAAACCTTAGGCTTCCATTTACATGGAAGTTTAACGACAACCTCTTTTCTATTCCCGCAACTGTGAAACAGAAGGCAGAAGAGCTGAAAATGCACTTTGAAATTAATCCCTATACGTACATGGCTGTGGGCTGGACCTGGGTTGCCCATAACGCTTTTATGCAAGGGGTCTGTATTAAACTAGCGTTGACCCATAAAAAACAATGTAAGCAAAAAAAAAAGACCTGTTAGAAAACTTTCAGAATCTTGAGCACAAAAATCAACAGAGTCCAGGGTCTCAGAAACACCAAAATAAATAGCCCAAAATTTAGTAACCCTCTACTCAGATGTCACGATTGACGAAATACAAAAGGCCATAAAAAGTCTTAGGGTTGGCAAGTTCCCTGGAGAGGATGGCTTTACGAACTCATATTTAAAAAAAAAATTACAGATCTCTTATACCCTTTTCTTAGTTAAATTATTTAATGCAATTTTAAAAGCGAGGGAATGCCTCCAGAGCCTAATCAGGCTGACCTCATACTATTTCCCAAAAAGGGTAGAGACCCCCTTGAAGCCAAAAAATTATCGTCCAATTTCACTCCTGAACTATCAAACTGCTTGCAAAGATAATGGCGGATAGAATATCTAAACTTATCCCAGATTTAGTTCATAAAAATCAAACAGGATTTATGTAACATTGGCAAGCAGCAGATAACATACAGAGGACACTAAATATTTTACACCTAGCGCAAACAACTGGAACTTCGTTATGCATAATGGCATTGGACATCGAAAAAGCTTTTGATACAGTCGAATGGCCATACTTTTATGCAGCCCTAGATACATTTGGGCTCAAGGGGCGTTTAACCTCATAAAAACACTCTACCACCTTCCCATAGCAAATCCTAGGCTCCCAGGGACAAGTAATACTACCATTAAAATCCAAAGAGGCACACGGCAGGCGTGTCCCCTCTCTCCCTTGTTATTCACATTGGCTAAGGAATCCCTTGCTCAAGCCATCTGGGTATTGATGGAGAATTGGCAAATGAACCCCCAAAACAAACATTTACAATTAATTTGTTTGGCAGTTAAAAACCATATAGCCAAAAGTTGGAGAACCCTCAACCTTAGCATAAAGGAGGTCATCCTTACAGTTAACTATATTATGATTAATGTGAAAATAACTTATAAACTGAGGGATTCCTTCCCCTCATTTATGGTGATTTGCAGCCTTATTAAATTGCAATTCAGCAAATTTAAAAGGGCTCCATTTAAGCACATAGTTTTTCACAGAAGTTTTTAGTTAGTGAAGACCTTGCTTGTGGATAGAAGTTCACTAACTAAAAACTTCTGTAAAAAAAATGTGTGCTTATATAGAGCCCTTTTAAATTTACTGAATCGCAATTTAATAAGGCTGTTGGTCTCCATGGCTGGACTCCCAACACAGCATTACAGTGTAGGGCTGTAGAAAGGTAGCCTTTGCAGACATACATAGCTGTCCATGGAAAAGGATGCAGGAACTGGTGGGGTTGTGGTCTTTGGAGGGGAAGTGTGCGCTCAGAAGTGAACTGGCCAGGTTAGACCTTTTTCTTTTCTTTCTATTTCTCATTTTTGGTAGTCTTTTTATTTCTTTATACTGTTGTTTATTATAATTTCGATTTCCCGACTATAATAGACAGGGAAAGTTATGGTTATAAGATATTTATCACTGAAAAGTCAGAAAATTAAGAAGACCACAAACAATGTTCGAATGGATTAGCATCTTGTTAATTGAAAATTCCGGTATACATACATACCAATTTGAACATGTTGTGATTACGATATATATTTGTTAAAATTTGTAACGTCTTCAATAAAATTATAAAAAATAAAAAAAAACAGTGGTTGACGGACCTGTGCCCCCTGCGGATGCTACCGCCATCCATGCCTGGGCCCTAGGCCCAGGCCTAACTTCCCTCCCCCCACAAGTATAGAGGGGCGCTCACGTATGGCACGGTGGAGGACAACCGTCTCCTCGTGATTGTATTTTGAGGCTCTTTGCCTGCCCCCAGCCTCTTGCCCTCCCGACTGTGGACAGTCTCGTCCGAGGCCCCTCCCCCTCTGACCCTGAAGTCGATGGCCTATCATTATGGGTACCTGGCCATCTCCCCCCCCCCCCCCTCTCCACCACTCCCCAGGACCACCTCTCTCTTCTGGTCACCTCTCTAGCCCCCCCAACCTCCATCTTCTCCTCACCTCTCCAGCCCCCCCACCTCTGTAACTATCCCAAAAATAAAATAGGAATAAATCAAAGTATTTGTGTATATATTTGTAAGGTAAAAAGGGGGTTATGTGTAAATTATTAACTATTAGGGTAAGGGGTATAGGGCAAGGGTGTGTGTAGTAGCTATATGTGTATTTATGTATGTATTTGTATTATGTGTAATCAGTAAATATGTGGAATCAAAGTTTAAGTGTAAAATTAAAATAGTATAAAAGAATAGAACCGTAAGAACCTGCTCTGGAAAATACTACTCTCTCTATCACTGCTCAAACCACCAACTCCGGGACCTGCCTGCTACTTTGAAAGAATCTACAACAGTCAATGCATGGGCATGTGGATTACAGCTTTATAATCTCTCTTGGTCAATAATTTTCCACTAGCCCGCTTTCTATTGAAAGGCTCTGAGGCCTGTGTTGCACGGGATTGTATTGCAACAGTGGAACACATCTATTCCAGCCCACTAAAAGCTTGCGGGAAGTGTTTATGTCTTTATGGCTTTGGCCCTGTAATTGCGGGCTTGTTCAATTGAATCGATCCGTAACTATTGCAATTTAAGGAGGCCCTATGTGTAGTGAAACAGACAATGGTGCAACTGGATGTAGTGTTATTGATATTGCACTATACTTTTTTTATTTATATTTTAAAAAAAGTTTGTAATTCACAATAACGACCATTACACATGAACTGTTTTGTTTAATTTGAGTTAAACAGTTATGGCACAAGACATTGAGACATATGATCAATTACAGTAATAAATATATAACTATTATCAGAATAAATACAAACTAAAGGATTGTGACCTTTTACAGGTTTTTCATTTTCTCCCATATGCACACATTAAACAAAAAGCAATAGAGAGTATGTCAGTGATATTAAAATACAGCATCTAATTCCAGTGAACAAAAAATATTACAGCTTATATAAATCAAAAAACAACTTACATTGAATACGTACATGTACTGCCAAAATAATATACAGTTTAGATTAAAGGATCATTGTTCCCCATCGTGTATTTAACAGAGCATGTTTTATACACTGCATATGTTTATTTCTATGATGAATTAGTGATCTATAGTGTAGAAGAAAATACAAATGAGACACCCAGTAATCTTGGCTTGTTACCAGAAACAGTGGGGCTGGAAGTTTTGTAAATCTCTAGGATGCAAATATAATGTGCATTTATACTCATTCTTTTGAATATAAATCAGATAAGGAAATACACATAAATAGGCTCTCTAAAAGTCTTTCTTTACACATCCTTTTAAGTTATCTCAATTTCAAGTGGCTTAGAAATTTTGTTTTTAGCGGTTTCTGTGTTGCTTAAGTGTTATATTTCTTAAATCAGAATAATTTATTTCCCATGCAAAAACAATTTGAACTACAAAGCCTTTTAATGCAGATGTAATGTGTTTACCAACTATTATATATCTACCTTGTAGTTTACAATTAAAGATATTTGCTAAAGACATGTTTCTTTTAGAAATTTCTTAGGTGGTTCAGTCGTCGGAATTTAAGACATAAATAATACGGATATGTTAGGAACACATTTGTATCTTTGAATGGAGACCACAGACATGCCTTTAAAAGAGCAGTATATTGCAGGGATAGTTGATTTTATAGTAAGAAGAATGCTGCTTATGATGGACTATATGAATGAGCTCAATTTATTCACTTGTAGAATTAGGATGTTCACAGTTAATTCAATACAAGGCTAAAAAAAAGATAATGGATGTTCATCAGTCAAGCAATAGATTTCACCACTCTACCCACTGCTGTACAACTAAAAACATTATACATTCTGATCCATAGCAATGGTTTACTGTTCAGCTGGTGGAACTTCCAAGTCCTCATCCAAAAGGAAAGCATTTTAAGGGATGATGTTAAAAAAAACAGTATATATTTTTTGAGAAGTATTAAGAACTATTATACATAATTTTTGTTATAATGAAATATTTAAATTAATATAATAAATATAACAGAGTCATGTCAATGCATATATTTGGATCTTTTTTCTACAATACAACTTCTTCTATGTCATCCTCTAAAGAGTCAAGTGCCCTCACAACTGGTTTTCCTGGTGTGTGCTGGGAGTGGTGCTTGTTGGAGTTTGCATTCCTGCCATCATCAAAGAACAGGTCATTTTTCAGACTGCCTCTGCTATTTTTTTCCCACGGAAGGATATTCTTCGATTCATGATCTTTCTTGGTATCACCAGAAAATAAGCCACCGGAATCACTAGTATTAGGAATGGAAGGAAGTGTTGTGTTGGAACTGCTGCCAAAGAGTTGCTCCATTAAATTGGACCTTTTGTCTTTCTGTATATTTAACTTAGAATTACTTATAATAACAGGCTCTTCCAACACCTCACTCTTTTGACTACTTGATCTTCCCTTTCCAAAAGATGGAGCATAGCTCCCAAAAGTGAAGTCGTCCGTGGAGCCAACATGCTTCGGATTTCTGCGGGCTGCAACTTCAGTTTTCGAAGAAGCATCATGAACTGGAAGTCCATTGAACAGTTTCTCAGTTGGCTCAGAGAATTTGTAGGTTTTATGCTTTTTCTCTGCACTGTCCGGTTTCAAAGAGGAATCAAGAAGTGGTGATTGAACAGTAGGATTTGAGGAGTCAGAGTAAAAAACCTCATGTTTTTCCTTATCTATTTCAAGCATCTTTGCAAGCAAAAGCTCCTTTTTAAGCTTCTCTTCCTCCGTGTTATTTTTATTTTCTTCTTTTGCAAGTATATCCTCATACAACAGTTTTTCCTTTATCTTTCTTTCAGATTCTTCCTTTTCCCATTCTGTTTGAAGTAAAAAATAAAATATTAGTTCTCCACATTGCTGCTAAATTATGAAATAATTTATCACAATTTTACTTGTCTTCTGAATATAGAATTCTTAACAAGTCCAGGTTATGTCAGAATTGACAAATATACCATGTATATGATAGATGTAAAGCCTATTTTACTCAGTGTGACCATGATTACCTTACTGCATATCCATAAAACATTGTTCTACATTTACAGCTATATTTTTATTTATTTATGTATAACATCCGTATACATACATATAACCCTGTGATTTCAAATAGAAAATAGAGTGTATGTATAATTTTTTTCTTGAAGGTACAGAATATATAGACACTTTTAGTGCAGTTTATTACAGTTCCTTCCTTACCGTCACGTAGCTTTTTTGCTTTATCCTCTAAAGCCATTTGCTCCCTTTCTCGTCTTTGTTTTTCTTCTTGTTCTCTCCTCCTGTCTTCCCTTTCCTTTTCTTTTTTTAGTTTATCTGCCTCTTGCCTAAGCTGCTTCTCACGATAGTCTTGTTCCTGTCAAAAAATAAAAATGATGATTATATTATGTATTTTTAGAAACAAAAATTTGATATTGATGTTATCAGTATCAGGGACTTTATAAGCATGAAGAACATCTTGAGAAAAAAAAGGTCCAGACTCAGATATTGGCTTTCGTCTATGTTCAGGGCCACTGGGCCGCCTAGAGGTACATGGCTCTCAGCAATTTGCAAGAATCTGCCACTCTCAAAGGGTATCTTGGGCACGCTATATTCGCACTTTAATGATTCTAGTGGTTCACCCAAACCCCCTTTGGTAAACAAGTTGGAGCAGGATCTAGGTGTGAGCCTTGGGCACGGTAAGTGGAAGGAAGCCTTTACTCACTTATCTAGAGGGTCTGTAACCTATAATCTACTGGAGGTGTCGATTAAGGTCCTTCACAGGATGTACCTGACATCCTCAAGAATGCACGCCATCAATCCTATAAATACAGACAAATGCTTTAGGGGCTGCCAGATAGCAGGAGACTTCTTGCACATGTGGTGGACCTGCCTGATTGCCTCCAGATGTTTTGCGCTATCATTCAAACTGATATCCCAAGTTCTAAATACCCCAACACAATCCTCTGTGCAGACATGTCTATTAGGAATCCATCTGGACTCACTAAAAGAAAAAAAATAGTCCTTTTCTTAAAGCTTATTTTCTTTTAATATTATATTACTAGAATATTGCCTGTCAAAAAATTACGGGAATCAAATTGTAAGTGAGCTAATGCTGTTTGGTGTATGGTAATGAACTAAATAATACATTAATAAAGGAATATACTTTACCTATTTTGAAGTAATAAATGTAGGAAGCATTATGCTGAAGAGCTGACAATCTGTTTTCATGTTGCTGCAGCATACAATGTGTGTTTTGAGTGCTGTGGAGCTGCTGTGCAAGTGTGAGCAATGTGTGCAGTGTGTAGTGTAAATAGTGTGCGTGCGCGAGAGGAAGGCGTAATGGTAGCTGTGTACTTCCGCTTTCTGTAAGTTAGTGTTGTAAAATGGTGCCTAATGTGTGGTACGCTGCTGCTGGTGATTTAGCGTCCTTGTTCTTGGACCTCGTCCGGCTTTTTCGGAAAATCTGTATGTGTTTGGTGGCGTTTTGCGTGTTTACGGTCCTGTAGCCTCGTTTTCGTTTTTTTCGGTGGCAATTTTTTCTCTTGCTTCAGTGATTTTTGGGTGTCTGAACTCTTCAATTTGGACTTAAATGGAGGTGTAACTTCCCTCGTAGAGGTCCTTGGTGCCCCCTCTTGCTCTGGGTATGCTTTTTATGTGTTTATTGAGTGTATTTATTGTGTTTTGAATGTTTTGAGGTTCGCAAGATTGTAATGTTGTCCCGCATCTCGTATTTCTGTGTCGTAAGTCCGTAAATGTTGCGAGGTCTGCAGTTGCTGGCATGGAGCGCCTTTGGCGCTCCATGCCAGCAACTGCGGCCCTCGCAAAGAGCAACAACTTTTGACAACCCGCAGTTATGACAACTATATATGTGATATTTGAAGGATTGCATTTTAATTTTCATTGCCAAAAATGTCTGTAAGTTTCTGTAAAATGTCACACAAGTATAAACTTTCTTACCATACTTGCAAATGTATTTTCTGGTTTCCAATCCACTTCACTGGTTAATTCAAGTGGAGGTGGAGGTGGAGGTGGTAGTGGGGAAAATTCCACATATGAAGTACTTTCAGTAGTCTGTACGCTCTTTGTACTTAGGCTCTGGTTTGTCACTGTAATAAAAACATGAATTTATAAGTGTGACAGCAGCCCTTACACAACATGCTGCACACAATTATATAGTAGTTGTAAGACTGCAATGTACAACACTTTCAGTTTTCATTCAATGCCTGGCTTAAAGGACCAGCTTACACAACATAAATAGAAACGAATAGTATAAATTACTTTTCAACTTATTGTGATAAAAAAAAAAGTAATCTTTTGGTTTAAGATGGATCTCCTTTTATTTTTTTACAAAGTGTAGCAGAGTGTGAAGCACATTTCTATAAATGCTATCACCAAATCTTTGCAATTGGGGGAATTTAGGCTCTAAGCTTTTGCCTTTGGTTGTAGAGATGGGCAGCTCCATCCTACACATGGCGGGGAAAATAAAGATGAGCAGCTCCATCCTACACATGGCGGGGAAAATAAAGATGAACAGCTCCATCCTACACATGGCGGGGAAAATAAAGATGAGCAGCTCCATCCTACACATGGCGGGGAAAATAAAGATGAGCAGCTCCATCCTACACATGGCGGGGAAAATAAAGATGAGTAGCTACATCCTACACATGGCGGGGAAAATAAAGATGAGCAGCTACATCCTACACATAGCGGGGGAAATAAAGATGAGCAGCTACACCCTACACATGGCGGGGAAAATAAAGATGAGCAGCTCCATCCTACACATGGTGGGGAAAATAAAGATGAGCAGCTACATCCTACACATGGCGGGGAAAATAAAGATGAGCAGCTACATCCTACACATGGTGGGAAAAATAAAGATGAGCAGCTCCATCCTACACATGGTGGGAAAAATAAAGATGAGCAGCTCCATCCTACACATGGCGGGGAAAATAAAGATGAGCAGCTTTAATGTAAAATCTTAAATCCTATTTGAAAGCAGTTCAATTTAAAGGTCACGTTGAGCTAAACGAGGCTGCCCTTATTGCCACAGACTAAAAGAAAATGGGGAAGCTCCATGTTGCAAGTAGGTCATTTTGTAGTTAATGTCACATAAACATTTTGTTTAGAAAATAATAGTGCATTTGCTTCTGGTATCAAATAAAATAAATTCCCATAGAACACAGAATATATAAATGATGCTTGCCTGATCAATGTACACACTGTGGGAGGGGACAGTGTTCTGTGACACCCAGTAAGAGTATGACATAAACCTTGGAAGTGTTACCAAACAAACAATGCTATGTGATCCGGGACTCTCCTCTCAGGAATTGCCTACTATATCCATCTCTTCCCCATCACCTCTGACCGGTTTTATACTCTACAATAGCTCCTGTCTTAAACCTTCCAATTCCCTGATCACCTATTTTTCACTCTTCTCACCAGGTTTAACTGCTCCCTTTTACCTAATGTAACTAACACCTGTCTGCAAGTTAATCATGTATGTTTAATTAAAACTAACTGTACAGTAAAACTTTGTATGAAAACTTTAAGTCTGGCTAAGACTACAATTAATCTAGGACAAAGTCAAATTTATTTTTTCTTGGATCCTGTAGGTATCCATGGTAGTTTAGTGCAAGTTGTGTGTTTGAGAGGGGCATTCACATTTCTTAAAAGCAATTATTACAGTAATTGAAAGAAGCGGTCTGCTTCTGGTCCTATAAGGGGAAAGGGTTTGGTGTTATTTTCACTCCGATCTAATTACTTAACAAAGCCTCTTTACCGCTCCCTCATTTGATATATAAAGAAACACAACCCTCATGATCCAGCTCTCGGGAAGTGATGCAACAATAAAATGGATCCCTCTATTCATAAATAGAGTAATCAAAAATTCACATTTTCTCTACAAATGTGTCTATGACCATGGCTTGCACAGTTGCCAATGTTAGTTTGTGCTAAGCTTCACAAACATGTTTAGCTACAGTGGCCCTTTATCTTTGTATGGCTGCTCCCAGTTTCTGTTTCACGGGGAACAGTCACACAGATTCAATTTGGAAGATAGAAAATGTAGAGATAATGTGAGAAATCTACTGCTATTTCATTAAAGAAGTACTAAGTGGAAGAGCCTTCCAGTGTAAGTGATAATGATCAAATACAGTTAAGGATATTAAAAGGGATATGGAAGGTTTCTAGATATCACTAGATATTTAATATAACTATGTATTTTTATACTTTTATGTACTTTATTTGACTAAGAAAAGCTTCAAATGCTGTTTTACTGCATAAAATCACACACAAGAGCCCCTTATAGGTCTGTCCACTGCAGCATATCCAGGCACAGACTCTAGGTTGAGGATGAGGAGGGAGGTTGAGGATGAGAGGGAGGTTGAGGATGAGGAGGGAGGTTGGGGAGGGGGTTGAGGATGAGGAGGGAGGTTGAGGATGAGGAGGGAGGTTGAGGATGAGGAGGGAGGTTGAGGATGAGGAGTGGGGTTGAGGGGAGGTTGAGAATGAGGGGGGTTGAGGAGGGTGATAAGGGAGAGGCACAGGGAAGGGAGAGGGGAGAAGAGACACGGGAGATAGAGGGGGGACACAGGGGGCAGCACATTTCCCACCCTCGGCTTATACTCGAGTCACTCATTTTACCCAGTATTTTGTGGTAAAATAGGTGCCTCTGCTTATACTCGGGTCGGCTTATACTCGAGTATATACGGTAAACAGTTAAACAGTTAGCCTGAAGTTTGCTGAATTTCTTGCTTTTGCAAACTGTTTTCTCTCAATGTTGACACCCCCTAAAATTCCCAGGGATAATTAGCATAACTTATACAATGTTTCTTTTTTACTTGGGGATTGTGCAGACATGCTAAGTTAGCGCCTGTAGTCTGCACTACTGTGGGAAGTCACATGATTTCAGACACTTTCCTTTCCTTGAGCCAATCAGCATGCGCATGTGCTGCATAAAAATTAGATATCCAATATGCAAATCTCAGTTGTTGGGGGTGTCTACATCACCCCCAGCACATTTTTGTATTTTCTGCAAAAAATGTTAGCATTTTTCAGAAAATTGCACTGAAACCAAAACATTTCAGCTTCTTCTTCCTATTCTAATTTGTCTTTTAGGCAAATTAGCATTTATGCTTGATTTATGATACTGCAATGACCTGCAACGTTTTCTGTTCTGTGTGAGTGCATGCAATTCACTGGGGCTGTGAGAGATCTCAAGAGCAATTCACTGGGACTGGGGGAGGTTATGGGGCAATTCCTTGGGACTAGGGGGGTGATGGGGCAATTCCCTGGGGCTGGGGTAAGTTTCACCTGGGATGTAGATAAAACAAATCGGTGAATAAAGGGACACAGACCTTGTTCTGGGTATTACAGAAATACATAGGAAAACTGCAGCTCAATTCACAGACAAAAAAAATACAATGTATTATGTATGCTAATGTTCCCTGGGATTTTCAGGGGGTGTCAATTTTGATAGAAAACAGTTTGTAAATGCAAGAAATTCAGCAAACCTTAGGGTAACTGTTTAAATGTTTATTTTGGTATTTTTTCATGCAAACTATTTTCTTCATACACTACTAATTCTCCTCCATCAGATGCATTCATAATTCAGCTCACTTGCATATACCTTTAACTAATCTGGTCCAACTTTTGTACTTGAAGGCCAGTATCAATCCACATTTTTTAAACTTTGTATTTGAGTATATATGGGTTAATCAGTGGCTGGTGCATTTTGATTTACTTACCTGTGCTCACACAGGAACAGCCTGAAACTATTACCTGGCTCTGCATCTCAAGGACTGGAGTTGGACAAGTCTTATAGATAGAAGCATGTCTGAGCTGGCCAGAATGTATGTCAGTGTACAGTGTGTATATACACACATAAAATACTTCAACGTTAAATATTCTAGATTTAACACAACATTAGCAGGTTTTCATATTTATTTAGGAAAGGTGCAAGGACACTTCTAGTATACAGGGTCAGGAAGAAGTAAAGCCCTTTTCTCATGAGCTTGTAATCTAAACCAAATCTTAGAGAAAATACATAAACTCATAATTTGAATTGTAACAGACAGATGCGTTGACTTAATAACCTTTGTGTTCCAGGTTTGCATATTTATGTGCTTATGTATTTTCTATATGATACTGTATATCAATGTGTGAGTACAACTCTGTGTGGATGTTTGTGTATATAGAGATATGTCATTCTGTGAATGTATCTGTACATATGTGATTGTGTATCCAGCAAATATGCTTAATAATTAATAGTCCAAATAAAGAAGGAACTGCTTTCTTCACTGACATTACTCAAATGAAATCAACCATCACCAAGGTGCTCAAACTGGCTGAATGTTCCCGCTTTCACCTTGTCAGAGAAAGCTAATGAGAAAATAATCATTTACCTTTTCTTCTAGGAGTTATCTCTGTGTCTTTCTTTGGTGATGGCTTGGACAAGCGATAAGCATATATATTTTTTGCATCAAGTTCTCTTTCTTTCTCCTAGATCAAAATAAAAATAAATTATATGTTACTGTGGTGATTAATCATGTATTACATATGTAGTAATGTAGAGCAGAATACATGCTTTCATTAAGTCAGTCTTTGATGCCTTACTACTATTCTTACAGCTTTGTTATTAGATTATTGGCATTTTCTCTTTATTGCCACCACTGTGGTCAAATTTTTGTATATGGTTCTGTGAATAACTAAACAAGACAACATGAAAAATGTTTTAGAAAATTAATAAATAACAAAGCTATTAGATATTTTTTTACTTTATATACATCTGTTATTTACTGTGCGTTTTAATTTTCTTTAGTGGGCTACTTCTAACAGTTTCCATTTTAGGCATTAATTAAATTAACTTTCCATTAATCCTAACGAAAGTACTAGCAGATTAAGTAGTCACATTTCTGTTGTCCATGTAGAAGCCTCATGTATATTCAAAGTCTTCTCCCACTTCCAAAAGTAGATCAGTGGAATTGCATACAAAAAAAATGTTGGAGCTATTTTCTAGTCTAGACCTTCAATAAACTATATTTGAACTAGGAAATTGGCCATCAAAAATGATGGGATAAAAATTTAAGGCTGGCAATGCTGTTTGCCACACAATGTGAGGCTTTTGGTCCTCTGAGCACCGTCGGCGCTCATTGCGACCCTTCCCTCCCGTCAACTGTACAGGCCGCTCATTGCAGGTTTCGTTAACTTGCAAGTTTTCTGCTTGGAAACGGCATGTGTCTCTTTCCACCATCTCCATCCTGTCCCTTCCCTGTGTCTTTCTCCTCTGTGTGTCTGCTGAATGTTACATGCTGACTGCCGTTGGGTTTATTTTCAAACTCCTGCGTGCCTGGCGTTGTTGGTGTGTGTTACTGTCTTTGCCGTCGTGCGTTTTCTAAGTCCCGCGTGCCTGGTTTTGTTCAGCCTCGTTTTCATCCAGTTTCAGAATTTTTAAGTTAAATATGGCTCAAATTTGCTTGCAACCTCACTCCCAGGCTCTCCCCCTGTGCTGTGTGGGTTGTTATTTTTGTCATACTAACCAATTTGTGACCATCTCGCAACATGTTACGGATTCATGTTCCCTGATTGGCTAGGATAAAACACTGCACATCCGGCCCTACAGAGTCAGTATCTGTAGTGCAGGGGGCAGACCCATACAGAGACTATTTGTTTGATTTCAGAGGGTAAGTACACAGATACACAGGTATATTACATACATATATTCTTTTGAAGAACTATGCTTGGAAATGGGCAAAAATGTTTTAGAAAATAAAGAAGCAGTAATGGTTTGATTACTAAATATAGTTATTTATTTAGCTGTGGCACTGGCTGCAAGTATTCTTATATAAAAGAATGATAGAAAGCATTTCACCCCAAAATGCATGAATAATTTTAACTGGATCTATAGGTTATCAACCTGTATTGCTGTTATTTAATATTACTTACTCTGCTTTCTCAAATGGCATCAAATGTTTCTATTTGGTTTTATTTGAATAATTAAACATAATTAAAAATAATTAAACACAATAAACACGACCTTTATATTGTGCAACATTTAAACACAATTCCTCTTCAATGAATGGCTCCATTTTATTTTCTCCCCTGCTGCTGGCTGTTACTTCCTCAAGTGGGAGAGTCCATGTAGAGTAGACTAATGAATTTCCAGTTAGTACTGCTGGGAACACTGGCAGGTGTACCTGCTACATTGCCATAGTGCAGACAGACACAAAGTATTCTCTCATCTCAGGAAGTGCAAATGCCAAAGCCAAAATGGTAGATTCCACAGCAGCATAACGTTATTTAAAAGTTAAATAAAATTAGAGAATGTATTTTTTTAAATTCTAAAAAACATGTTGAACAATATCAAAATTTTAAACATATATTTAAAATATGGCCACAGTGGTACTTTAAATCTTATTAAAGAAGAAGTGGTTTTGAAAATATTTTCCTTAGCTAAGAACATCTTTTTAGTTTCTTTGTCACATAGCAGACTCTAAATAAAAAGTGAGAGGAGTGGCAGTTTGGAATCCGTTGCTTCAAGACGTGCGCAGCTAAAGCTCTGCAGGAGTAGGCCTAGTTTTTAGTTTTTTAGCCTACAAAATATCACGTTATAGAAACAAAACCATCATATTTGAATCCAAGATTGTCTGCTGAACAGAACCATACCCAACTGCAGTGGGCTACATCAAATTGTAATTACACATAGTTGAGGCCTAGGCTGGGCTACCATCATTCCCAGCCTTTCCTGATTTTTCCTCCGATCAGAGTAAAATCCCAGTAACTAGAGCTGCCATACACAACCCGGATCTATCCCTCTTTTTGCCTGCACATTTCTTCTGCAGCACTGGCAGCTGCAGTTACAGGTGCCATCCGCCAGAGGGTGCTGTGAGTTTTTGGGCGCCGTCAAGTTCCAGGGAAGGGAAAAAAATATTCTCCCCTCCGATGTGGCGCAACTCAACGGCACTGTATCGACAGCGAGGCCATCGCTATGTTCGGCGCGGGCACTCTGCCCCCGAGAGTTTCAGGCGCGCCTCTCATAGCTCAAGGCCTCTTCTGTCGCGAGCCTTATATGCCAAAATCAGCAGCGCCATCTGTCGGCCAGTGGCGGAACTGCAGATGTCAGTTTTTGCAATGGTGAAGAGGGAAAGGACCCACAACCCCAGCAACTGTGACAGCCACTACAGGGGACACATCATCCAAGAAAAGAGGTGAGGAGTACATTTTAATTGAACTTTACAGCAAAAACTGAACTAAAAATTAAATTAAACTGGGACACAGTAACTAGACAAAACAATTTCAAAACACTACCCTCAGAAGAGGCGACCACTAATAATAACCACGGAACCACAAGCAGACAATTGGGTCACTATAACACTAAAAAGGAAACGTGGACTGTACTCTGGAACTGTAACAATAATCCTGGTGCTCCTCTACAGATGTGACAGTAGCAGATCCACACAACAAAGCAAACCCTATTGCCCCTAAGCTGCAATTCAGGCCTTTTTGCATAGGAAAAGACCTCCTGCCCGCTGCCTATTGGACATACAATTTTTACATAATCTATTTGGCTGGGTCCGTTCATAAGACATCCTTGGACCCCTGCCCAAGAAATAAGAAGCAATACTAAAGATATGCCTGGTGAGAACTAGGGAAGAATGGGAGGGAGCTTTCCCATATAGGCCACTATACCAACGGTACTATCAGCTACAGTTAATATCATGGACTAATTCATGCTACTATCTTAATTGAAAGTTGGCACATACGCAACTTCCACCACTGGAAACAACACAATCGCTATATTCTTACGAGTTCTATGTATGACTTTTAACTAGCACAAATATTTGATTGCACTAAAAGATGTTTATTGTTTATTAGCTAAACCCTTGCATGTACTTACTAAATTAGAATAAATGGTACTTCGGTCAGGGGATGCTACCCTCCCTGGAATCCTTACAGACCTACTAGGTTTGATCACTAGTCTATTCCCCCCAAGTTAAGTTAATTACAAACCCCTCCTACTAAGGGAATATAGGAAAAATGGCTTATCCATCCCAAACACACACACACACCACAACCCCCCCACCCGACGCTAAGAGACTCGATTGGCATAGGAGGTTTTGTTTAGTGAAATGTTTGGGGGGGCTTACAACAAAAGTTTTAACATGTTTGATTATTATTTATTCCATCCCCCTCCCCCTACCCTCTGGCAAACAAACACCATTCTTCCATAAAAATACATGGGTTCTTAAGGGACCTCAGATAGTGAAACGGTATCCCTCTGGCCTCTCCGCCCCACTAGTTCTGCAAAAGATAAAAGGTAAGACTAAACAGCATTATTAGCAGGACATTCATACCCCATAATGACTAACTATTGTAACCGATTACACATTTTTGACACATAACGTGAAAGGTTTTGATTCCCAATTTAAAAAGAAAAAAAATACTTTTTATATTACAAAAATATTAAACCTTCCATCCTATTACTCCAGGAAACACACATCTCTCATAACAAGATCCCCACATAGCTAGACAAAGACTATTCAACAAATTATTCTGCAACACAGCCCACCAGAAAAGCTGGTACATCAATCCTCATTCACCGTAACTTCTCTTTCAAACTAGAAAACAAAAAGATCGATAAAGACGGCCACTACCTAATCCTCAATAGATTGGTCTAAAATATAAAAATAGCCCTAGTCTCCCGATATCAACCACATCCCCACCTAAAACCCTACTGAAAATATTAAAGATTCTTGAATCTCAAGCCTGGGGGAGATTAATAATAGGAGACTTTAATCTGACTTTTAATTTTAAAAAAGTGTCAACTAACCTCACAAGCTGCCGATTCTCGAACAAACTGAATCCAATAACTAAATCTTTAAGCAACTTAGGGCTGATAGACGCCTAGAGAGGCCACCCTAACAAAAAATAATTTACTTATTATTCCCACGCCCACGGGTCATATTCCTGTATAGACACCATATTATTAAACTCAACCCTTTTTGATAAATATAGAGGGGCAGCAATCCATCCCTGCCCATGGTCAGATCGCGCATCAGTATTACTGAACTTTGACCTGAGCCCAAATTTAAACACTCCATATTCCTGAAGACTGAATGATCTCCTTCTCACGAACCCGATATTCCAAAACCAGATAACCAATGACCTAAAATTATTTTTGGAGACTAACTCCTACACAGACACAAGCATTGGATAGATCTGGGTGGCCCATAAGGCATTCATTAGGGGGACTTGTATAAAGTTAGCAGCTGTCCATAAGAAACAATGCAAACAAAAGGAAAAATAACTATTGGGAACTCTACAGAGATTAGAACACCAAAACCAGCAGAATCCAACTCCTCATACACGCCAACAAATAGATAAACACAGACTGGAATTAGATAACATTTTGGCAGAAAAAAAACGAGAAGGCCCTACGACGCACAAACCACCTATTTTATGCTAAGGCCAACAAGCCCGATTACCTACTATAAGAAATCGGTCATGTATAATGGCACAAGATGGGAAATAGGCCTATAATGCATTAAGTCTTTTACATATACTAGCGAATTGCCCGTCAAAATATGACGGCAATAGAATTTTAAGTCAAGGAATGGTTAAGTGTTTGGAGAATATACCTTACCTATTTGTAATTAATATATGCCTCAAGCAATGGTGTCAAGAGCTAACAATGTGTTTTGATATTTCTGCAGCATCCAATGTAGATTTGCAGTGTTGTTGAGCTGAGGTGTAAGTGTTAGCTGTAAATAGGCTGCGAAAGCGCTAGTGTAGCAGAGTACTTCCGCATTCTGTAAGGTAGTGTTGTAAAATTACGGCAAATGTGTATGTGGAAAGCGGGTTTGGCTGATTTTGCGTCCTTGCTAATGGTGTATGTTGTAGGTCGTACAGATTTGAGTAAAAGTCGTATGTGCCTGCCGGTGTTTTGCGGCTTTAGGGGTCGTGAAGCCTCGTTTTCATCGGCGGCCATTTTTTCTCTCACTTAGGGGATTTTCGAGTGTCTAAACTTTTGTAATTCTACTCAAATCGAGGTGTAATCTTTCTTGCAGACGTCCTGGGTGTCACCCCTTGCTGTGGGTATTTTTTTTGTTTGTTTTTGGTGTGTATTTAGTGCTTTTCTAACGTTTTCAGCTGTGCACGGGTTGTCCGTTAAGGTCGTATTATTGCGAGTCCATAATTGAAGAATAGAAGTCCCACGGCTCGTATTTTTAATGTAAGTCCATATTTAGTAATTGGGTGTTTTGTGGGCATATGCGGTGTGCAATGAGTCTTGGGATCATTGCAGCCGTGTGGGAGCCTCCACCTCCGCA
>JAPZIH010000236.1:0-26534 GCA_027410445.1 Discoglossus pictus
ATAAAACATTTACTTCTGCTTCATAGACTATTCTAAAGCTTTTGACTGTGTGGATCACAACAAAATGTGGCAAGTTCTTAAGGAGATGGGAGTACCAGATCATCTCATCCACCTCCTGAGGAATTTTGTATCTGGACCAAGAAGCAACGGTAAGAACAGAACATGGGACAACGGAATGGTTCATGATAGGAAAAGCTGTGCAGCAAGGTTGTATATGGTCACCTTATTTATTCAACTACATCATGCGTAAGGCCGGGCTGGATGAATCCAAAGCCGGAATCAATATTGCTGGAAGGAATATCAACAACATCAGATACGCCGATGATGCTACTCAGATGGCTGATCAGCATTCATAAGCACTAGGGAACCTTTCTTATTCTCAGGTGTCATGACCCCAATCTGACATTTTATTTTTAATAGCACAACTTCCTGATAGAAGACTTTGCGTACACAGGAAGTTTGTATCTACACAGCGGGACAGTCTCAGTAACTGCAGGCCGTGCTCTCAGCAGCATTAATGGGGAGATTGTTAGTTTACAGAAACACACACCCAGTAACAGGCATAAAAAATGACAGCCTGCAGCAAGCAATAATTGCATGTAGAAGTTGCAATATGTAAAGTTTTTGTTTATACAGTATTTATTTTTTTCTTTTAAATAAAATTTTTCAGACCATTATATTTAGTTAGACAAAATACCATAATTGACAATAATTGGTTGGCACCGGATCACACTGCATTCTACAGACATTTAAACATCTTTTGCTTCATTTTCGTGTGATTACAAAATATGTTGTGTTTTCATAAGGAGTTAACTTCCACTAAATTAATAGACTAAGCTAAATCATTTTTGGTCTCATATTAACTGCAAATTGGTTAGGTATATACCAACTAATTGTTTCCATTTAGAAGTATGTTAAAGCTGTTAGAATTTACTCCTGGTGCTTTTGTTTTCAACAGATTCATCCGAAATTTGGAATAACCTTGGAGAAGACCACATTTCTCAGACAGTAGAAAAACCATTTGCATGTACTGAATGTGAGAAATGTTTCAGTCAGCTCTCATCTCTTAATAGACATAAGATTACACATACAGGAGAAAAACCTTTTCCATGTTCTGAATGCGGGAAATGTTTCAGTCGGGCCTCACATCTTAATACACATAAGAGGACTCATACAGGAGAAAAACCTTTTCCATGTTCTGAATGTGGGAAATGTTTCGGTCATCTTTCAGCTCTTAATATCCATAAGATGACTCATACAGGAGAAAAACCTTTTCTGTGTTCTGAATGTGGGAAATGTTTCATTCAGCTCTCAGCTCTTAATACACATAAGAGGACTCATACAGGAGAAAAACCTTTTCCATGTTCTGAATGTGGGAAATGTTTCAGTCAGTTTGAAAAACTTAATAAACATAAGATGACTCATACAGGAGAAAAGCCTTTTCCATGTTCTGAATGTGAGAAATGTTTTACTCAGCTCTACGCTCTTAATAGACATAAGAGGACTCATACAGGAGAAAAACCTTTTCCATGTTCTGAATGTGGGAAATGTTTCAGTCAGGCCTCAAAACTTCATACACATAAGATGACTCATACAGGAGAAAAACCTTTTCCATGTTCTGAATGTGGGAAATGTTTCAGTCAGACCTTACAGCTTAATAGACATAAGATGATTCATACAGGAGTAAAACATTTTGCATGTTCTGAATGTGGCAAATGTTTCAGTCGTGCCTCAACTCTTAATATACATAAGAGGGTTCATACAGGAGAAAAACCTTTTGCATGTTCTGAATGTGGGAAATGTTTTAGTCACGCCTCAACTCTTAATATACATAAGATGACTCATACAGGAGAATAACATTTTCCATGTTCTGAATGTGGGAAATGCTTCAGTCGTCTCTCTGTACTTAATGAACATAAGAGGACTCATACAGGAGAAGAAACTTTTTTTATGTACTCAATGTGAGAAATGTTTCAGTCACTCCTCAAAGCTCAAGCAACATAGTCAGATTTGAAATAACACAAGAAAACTCACATAGGATAAAGACCGTTTGTATGTATGGGATGTGGGGAATGTTTAATATGAGTCCGCCATTACACATCAGCATGACGCATCATGCAATTTTTATTAAGATCATATAAATGTAATTGATCAAAAACATTAGCAAGGTCATAAAGATCTATGGATATCTGCATTGCAAAATCATATTCATAGAACTTTTCAGCAAGCTCTACTAATGTATCAGCTTGTATTATTACAATACATGATATGAGGCTGGACTGTGCATGGCTGCTATCTGCTTGGCTACCAATAACCTTTTGATTTAAGGGATCCAGAACGTATGGACTTAGCTCTACATCATCATGCTGAACACTCATAATACATGTGTGAACATGTAAACTGTGTTATATATATATATATATATATTATATAATCTTTATATATTTTTAACCTTGATAACCCGTGACATTAATTTTCTTATTTTCTATGTACATTTGTTGCATCAAACAAAGCATTGACCCTATAGAGCTGTAAAAGAAAAATAACAATGCTTTTAGGTACTGAAAGGCTCATAAATGTCAAGCTGTCTGCAAATGTATTCTATTTTTCTAAGTGATACTAATATGTTTAATATGATACAGAATTATGTTATAGATTTTTTAAATAATTCAAAGTGATTGATGAGCCCATTGTCATTAAGAATTACACTTTGTACTGTACAAAAAGAGAGTTTTGTTCTTTTAATAAATATAAGGTGCTCATACCTTATAATGGGTTGAACAGACCTCTTTCCACTAAATGTAACTATACAATGGTCATTATAAATGTGGAAAATATTACATATAAAGCTATTTTTTACTCAATAAAGAATTGACTGAGATATTGCTTGATTTAATTATACATCACCCTCATCCTCTCATTTCCCTCCATCCGCTCTCCTAGCCTCTTCTCCCCCACAAATCTTCCTTATCATTATCCCTTTCTCCCCATGCATTCTTTCTTTTTACGTCACATTCCAATCCTTCATCATACCTCATATCTCCCCCTTTCTATCCTTCCTTTGTAGATCTGCCAACTCTTATTTATTCGACCTGCTTCTGTTAAGTCCCTACCATTTTTATCTTCAACCATGCCCACTTTATCATGAAAGGTTCCTTTTGAGATCCCCACTTTTCTTGAAGAAGAGGATGAAGAGGATAGCAGAGGCAGAGATGGATAAAAGAGGTTATTGAAGCAATGAATATGAGCTTGATGGAGCTCAGAATGGCAGTATATGATAGATGTGTCTTCTATACAGTGTTCTGTGGAGTCATAGGGAGTTGTACATGACTGAACAATTAAATAACAAAGTCTAATATATTAGTAACGTTTTCCTCAGATTTGACAGCCACAAACAGAGCTTGGAAATCACAGCATCTAGTAAACATAGTTCTACCAGTTATGTCTTAACCAGAAGATCTCTTTATTGGAAAATCATATGGTAATTAAACACATTTACAAAAAGTAATTAAACAGTAGTGCCACTAAACAATATTACTTGGTAACCTAATTACCAGAAGGCCAAATTAACATAATTACTCAGTGCTGTTGCAATATATGTGACTGGTTAGTAAAACAGAGGCGGAGCCTGACCGGTCCTAGTTGTGAAACAGTTCAGTTGGTGCTGCATTCATAGTTCAGGAAGGGCTCAATTGCTGCGGAGGTGGGGACGACATGCCCAATCTCACCAACAAAGGTGATAGCGCAGAGGCTGCATCCTGGTTGCTTCTTGGCTCAAAACTTCAGCTGTCAAGCATAGGGCATGTATTTCATGCTAGAGCGCCTCACCTAGGTCACCCCTGGCACAAGCTAAGTCTACATGGGAGATCCTCCTCCTGCCTCACTTCTAATTTAATATTGAGATGATTAATGCCAGCCACGATGTCTCCCAAACTCCTCTGTTATGAAGGGACTTCCCCACCTCACTTTCTATCTGCTGCTCGGGAGCACTAGTACCAACTGTACAACCTCCCTTCTCCTGCTGGGAAGCATAGTCAATCTCCATGCAGCTTTCCATGAATTCCTGTTGCCTCTGGAAAGGGCTTCTCACCTGCTTTTAGACTACTAACACCTGCTTCTCCACCTTCCACTTGCTGCTTAGGAGCAATCACATCCTCCATGCCCTCTCACAAAAAGTTCTGGTGCAGCAGCTGGAAAGTGCCTGACTTACCTATGCCACCTCACATATGTCACTAGGTAGAGTTGGCACCCCCCATGTAACTTCTATTCTGCTGCTGGGTCCCATCTGCTGTATAGGAACTCCGGTATCCTTCATTTCATCTCCATTCTGCACTGGGGAGCGCCAGTATCCTTCATGCATGAAATCCTGCTGCTGCTATGGGGTGCCTGCGTCACCTACGCCAACTGCCATCTGTCACTATGGAAAATTGACATCCTCCATGCATCCTCTGATCTGCTGCTGGGAAGAGTGGCATCCTCCATGACACTTCCCAATAAATCCTGCTGCTTAGGAGTTCCTGACTCACCTAGGCCACCTCCAATCTGCTTCTGAAGGAGCAACTCTTTAGCTCCATATCTATGTAAACTATATAATGCTATTCTCCAGGGCAAACCAATGCCCCCCGAACTAAAACAAGCCGATATGATCTTCCCAAAACCCAACAAAGATCCGCTAAAAGTCAATAATTCTGCCCCATATCATTGTTAAATGGGGATATCAAAATTCTAGCTATAATAATAATGTCAATCAGGCTTTCAAACTTCTACATAATACATAAAGACCAGGTAGGGTTTGTACCTCTATGACAAAAAGGAGACAACATCAGAAGGATTTTCAACTCCATCATATAGCTAAGACGAATAATATCCCTAAGACCAAATAGCGAAATCAAAGACATTAAAATCTGCATCCACCAATTCAAATGTTGTTTATTCGCAGGTGACATTATATGCACGCTAACAGACACTTTACACTGTATCCAACCATTAATGGGCCTTCTGGAATCATTCAGGTGTGGTTCAGGACTTAAAATGAACATAAATAAAACTGAAGCAATGGAGGCACAAATCACGCCACATTTACTAAATCAATTAAAATTGGAATTTCCATTCTCCTGGCCAAAAATAAATAAATAAGATATCTGGGAATAAATTTAACACAAGATATTTCTGACGTTTACAAAGTGAATTTTCCACCTTTATTTAAGAAATAAAAAAATGACCTTCAAAAATGGAATTCATATAAACTATCGTGGACAGGACGCATTAATGCAGTCAAAATGAACACACTACCAAAAATATTATATTTTTTTAGAACCTTACCCATCCACGTTATTTACAAAGATCCGGAGAAATTTCAAAAAGCTCTTTTTAGATATATATGACAACACAAACACCCTAGGATTAACAAATCAATTATGTATAGAAGCAAAGAATCAGGAGGTATAGCTTGCCCCAGCTTAAAACTCTGCTTTAAAGTCCCTCAAATTGTATTTATACCACAAGCGCACTCAACTGTAGATCAACCCTTATGGGTGTTCATTGAAAATCAACAAATGAAACCATATAGTTGGGATAATGTCCTATGGACTCCGACTCCATTACCCTCCTATAAAATAAAAACAAATAATCCCATGATAAAACTGTCACTAAAAGAATGGAGAAGTGCAAATGTCAGCTGAAACATTCTCTTTCCCCACTAACCTCTACATTAATAATACATAATATTAACCCGGGGTAAATTCCAAAGCTTGGTGATATACATTTAAACTAAACAAATTTAGAGCTTGGATGTCAGGAGATCAAATACTCAATGCAGAACAATTTAAAGAAAAATACCCAATACCTTCCAAAGAATTATTTCATTAAATAAAAATCAACCACCAACTTTTAAGCACGATAAAGAAATGGGGATCACCGCAACATACGAGGTTTTCAAGAATATGTGAACAAGCCCCACTTACAAGAGGAATTTTGAAAGATTTATATGCAACACTTAACAAGTCCCAAACTGAAACAAAATAAAAATATATGACAAAATGGGAACAATATATAGGGATCTCTTGGGATCTTAACAAATGGGGCAAGATAAATACTAACCTTTCAAAGGTCTCTATATATTTCAGCTATTTGGAAACAGCCATCAAAGTTCTTCATAGGGTATATCTTACACCTGATAAATTAAACAAATTAAATCCTCAAACCCTCGCACAATGTTTCAGAAATTGTAAAACCATAGGAACATTCCACCATATTTGTTGGGATTCCCCGATATTACAACACATATGGATTAATACCACCAACCTAGACTCCACTATTCCCAATATTACTATAAATCCATCCATAGAACTATGCCTACTGGGTATACCAACACCAAATGTAAATAAACATCCCAATAAATGGCTACAATTCGTAATGTTAGCTGCTATCTAATAATGGTGTCTTCTATCTTTTGGCAGATGCCAAAAATCAAGTTGCCAAATGATAGAAGACACCATTATTAGATAGCAAATACATAAATTCAGAAACTAAACTACATAATACTACGAACAAATGACACATGCATTGAATAACACTCTTCTGAAATTCACAAAGATATGGGATTGTTGGATTAACTCCACTCATTCCATTTCAATTCATTAAATTAATGACATCCCGAATTACATATGCCAAAGTCACAAGAAGAGAAATAACATTAGGCCACAGAGCCGATTCTTGAACATGAATCTTCTGGAACAAAATTCGAACATCATAGTTGATATAAAGAAAAATCAAAAAACAAAACTAATGGTACATATAGTTTATTTTATATGATTTTAAAATATTATAATTTATTATTTAGCTAGAATGTTCTTATAAAAAAGTAATAAATAAAATAACATTGGTTTATCGTAGTTACATTCTAGTTACAAGGTCTAGATACAATATAGAAAGTATAAATAAAATAAAATAAAGACCTTAGTAACCAACAATACATTACAATATAAATGGAAAACGGAAAAAGATGTTGAAGGAATCACCATGTTGTTCATGCTTTAGACTAGGCCAAATAAATGAATGTTTTACTCAGTAGATTGCACTGTTTTGACCTGTAAGTAATACTTTATTACTTAACTGAAATTGACATTGATGATAATAAAATCGATTGAAACAAAAAAAAAATGTATATTCGAATTAAAATGTTTATGACATCATTGTACACATTATCACATATAAAGCTTTTCTTTTAATAATATATTTTGTCAAGTTTATCTTTGCTTAATGTTGGCCTTAATATGTTTCAGTAGAGCCATATAATATCCTACTCTGCTCCACATACTCTACTTTCACATGTTCGATGCTTGTCTAATTGTATAATGGTACCAATGCCCTTCGGGTGACAACCTAGCATTCTTTACTTTGTTCACTTTAGACGCTGTGTAGTCTAACTATTCCTTGGTGGACCAGTGGTTAGGATTCGGTGCTTTCACCATTGTGACCTGGGTTTGATTCCAGTTAAGGAACCAAGAGGTCACACCACCCTGAAGCCGAGCAGGGTTGGGCTTGGTCAGCACTTGGATGGGAGGCTGCCTAGGAATACCAGGAACTGTATGTTGTGGACCACTGGAGAAGGAGCTGGTAACCCACTTTAGTTTCTCTGCCATGAAAACCAAGTGGTTCAGCATGACAATGGACATAAAGATGCGCCTGGTGTGTTACAGTCCATAAGATCACGCGCAGTCGGAAACGACTGAATGATGCAAAAAAACAAAAAGCCTGCCAGTAGAATAAAGTGATCCTTGTGATACCTAGACCTCCATTACATTACATACGGGAAAATCGCAGGAAAAAGATACAAACACCTTATGAGCACGGGCTTAGCGAGGACTTACAATCTCCTAATAAACACCCATTAATAGTCAGTACTGTTACTCACTACAGCCCCCACATTACCCTGGCTAAGCTCTAGTTTTTAGCACCACTTTTTCTTTTATTTATTGGTAACATAAAACAGCAACACGCGTAATAAGAGCCCTAGTAATTATTATCCGCTAAATTTAGCCAATGAAATGCTGATTTAATTTTACATTTTTATTAATTATCGCCCTTTTTACCTTTTAAGCCAGTTTTCTCTCAACTTTTTAAGTCCCGTTTTAGCTCCACTTTTTAGGTTCTATGGCGTCCACTCCACAACTCCCATAAGAAGAGAACCAAGTGAAGACGGCTCATAAATCCCTACTGAGCTATCACATCACCCACATAAATCTAACCTCAGACACTGCTTTCTGAGGGCTTGAAATGTCCCTAATATCCGAAGCACTGAGAGCCCGTCCCATAACTATTTATAAAGTCTTTCCAAGTGCTCAACATCTTATAAAAGCCTATTGTTACAACCCTCCGTAAAGGCTGCAAAATGTCTCAATATGGGTTGGATTTGAGGCCTGAGATTTTCTCAATTCTGATACAACGAAGGGGTTAATAATACTACCTTCTATGAGACCGGGTATCCCTCAGAATTTCCCTTAATACCTGCTAACCCCAATGAACTGGATATCACCCAGGATTCCCCTTAATACATTCAAACCCCTATGAGCTTGGGTATCCCCTGAACTAAAGTATAACCAGGTGGTCCCTATGGCCCACATGGCACCAATTATTAACAGCCATGGGGATCCCTATGGACTTCATATGTAATCTAAAGATTAACCATGAGGTCTCTGTGGACCCCCAGAGTACCTAATATAAATCCCTATACCATTGGGTTCTTAATAAACCTCATGATATACTAAGCTATGGCCATGGAGGTATTTATGGATCTCTATGGCATCTAAAGTTAATCCTTATACCATGGGGGTCCTCAAAGACATTTATAACACTCTTCCTACCACCACATGGGTCCCAGATTTAAATCTATGCAATCTGATTATTTATCTATCTACACCTTACCTCCATAACATCTAAAAATGTACACCCTATACCACGAGTCCTTAAAGAAACCCAATTGCATTAGCTATTAACCCTAAGTACCATGGGGGTCCTTAAACATTAGTTAATTGATAAGTTATTTACATATAGCAACATTTAAACCAATTTTGAGAGAATCTTGAAGAAATATTTAAATTTGATAGTCCATCATAACTTGGTAAAATTGATAATTGTTGCCTATCCATGTAGCATTGGAAAAAAGGCTAATATTGATCTGGACCTTAGTTGCAGTGTTACGTGCGCTGTATCTGTTTAAAAAAAAAATTTGATCAGTCCTTAGACTGGTCTTTTTGTCTCCTACTTGTGTAACAACAGAGAAGATCTTACCAAGTATTAATGACTTAAAAGAGCATAGAAAACATGACATATTATACCACAAGTGGCCACAGGATGGCAGCAGATAATAAGGAATGAGATAAATTTATATGATCTTAACACAAAACACATTTACACTCTATTGTTAAAGAGACACTGCTGACCAACATATTGTAATATGTATCAAAAACTGTGTATTGTAAATAAAGTTGTTATAGCATATTCAAAAGATAACCAAAAACATAGGTTGGATGTAATTCGGAATAAATAGGACATATAAGCATGGGTGTGGGATCTGGAGGGATGGGGAATAAATCATTCCCAGATTATATGAATAGGGGACACACAAAATACTAAAATTAAACGTTATCATGCAATATTAGTGGGCCCCAGCACTATGGAGTAGTACGTCTCTCCCAGAAAAGCTTTGACCCAGGAAGGCTTTTGACTCCCCCTCCTTTTTAACAACCCTGGAGGATGCAATGGGCAGCCAATCAACAGGAGAAAGAGTATTTACACAAAGGAACACACAATATTGTAATTACCAATGGCTAGTATTCCTTTTTAGGCATGTCTTTTTGCACTATAATAAACCAAGTATATTTAGTCTTACTGACGTTCCAGCGCACGACAATATCAGGATACTAAATCAAAAAAAAATTGGAACTTTATTTACAATTATTAAAATCCCAGCTACAAAATAAGCCCCAAAATCCTATTCTCAGCTGGACTGACTTAATACAAACTATAGTATGAAATAAGGCAAGAAAGTAACAATGTCCCCAAAAATAAATTGAAAAAAGGGCCCGCTGCACACTACTAACCGATCCCGGCACCTAACATTAACCCTCCTCTATGCTGGAGGTCCCCATCGGGACCCCTGAAGTGTCCCAACATTAACCCCTTGCAGCTGGGGTCCCCTATCGGCATCAGTTGTGACACCCTCTGCATTTCAAATATTCAAATTTTCCGTCGCTGGTCCTTAAAGGGCCTGCGGCACACAATTAGCGAATCCCATGGTAAGTACCGCCGTGGCACCTAACATTAAACACCCTCTATGCTGGAGGTCTCCATCAGGACCGCCGAATTGTCCCAACATTAACCCCTTGCAGCGGAGGTCCCCGATCAGCATCGATCTTGACACCTGCTGGATTTCAAATTTTGTAATTTCCCACCTCGCGGGTCCT
This sequence comes from Discoglossus pictus, assembly GCA_027410445.1. NCBI lineage: Eukaryota > Metazoa > Chordata > Amphibia > Anura > Alytidae > Discoglossus > Discoglossus pictus. The sequence goes on from JAPZIH010000236.1 coordinate 10,467, forward strand.
TAAAGGACGATAAAGGTCCTGAAAGGACCTGCGCTAGAAAAAATATTAACCCCGGCGAAGGGGGTACTATAAGAACCCCCTTAGGCACCTAAAATCAACTCCATCACTCATTGATTAACCCTATAACTCATGGGGCTCTATACAGAACCCCATGAGCTCTTGATTAACCCTGTCACTCATGGGGCTCCATACAGAATTAAGAAGGGTGTCAATGGGGAAATACAAACAGTTTTGCTCCGCAAGCCAATGGCTACAAACATTACACTACTCCAGCTCACACCACCCAATGACTAAAAAAGACATTCCTGTGGGTGAGTTCCTCGGGATAAGGTGAAACTGCTCAGATATCATTACCTTTCAACAGCAATTGAGTGAACTTAGGAAGAGACTGAGAAGTAGGGGCAGCAGTCAGACCTGCATTAAAAAGGCTTATCACCGGGCCCTACACACAGATAGAGAGCAACTTTTGCCACCCAAAACTCGGATTTGAACTGACAGAGAAGTCAGATTTGTTGGAACTTTTACTAACAATGGCGTGAGATCACTTACATTCTAAATACGTTGTGAGATCTGATTCTCAGCTGAGGTCCTGCATTGGGGAACACATTAGTGTTAGCTTGCGTAGATCACATACAATTATAGATATGACTGTGAGGGGCCATTATCATGACTCCAAACCAGACATTACATTTTGGGTCTTACAGAAAATAAGTTTGGGAATTAGAAAAGGTTTAAATGTAAACATCAATATCATAGTTTTTCTGTAAACATAGTCCTCTGTCTTGTAAATATGTTTTAAACTAGAGAATTGCCCGTCAAAAAATGACGGCAATGAAATTGTAAGGTAGCTAATGCTGTTTGGTGTATAATAATGAAATATATAATACATTAATAAATGAATATACTTTACCTATTTTGAAGCATTGTATTGAAGAGCTGGCAATCTGTTTTGATGTTGCTGGAGCATTAGTGGTGTGGAGCTGCTGTGTAAGCGTGGTGAATGTGTGCAGTGTAATAGTGTGCATGCGCGAGAGCAAACCGTTAGCGTAGTGGTGTACTTCCGCATTGGCGTAAAATGGCGGGTTATCTGTGTTGTGCGTCTTTGCGGATTATCCGTCGGTGCTTCGTGGTGTTTTGCGAGTTTCTCTTGGTGTTTTGCGAGTGTGTTGTGGTGTTTTACGTGTTGAGAGTACTGTAGCCTCGTTTTCTTTTTTTTCGTCGGCCATTTTTTCTCTCGCTTAGTGATTTTATTAGTGTCTAAAGTGTTTTATTTTTATTTAAATGAATGTGTAACTTGTTTTTTTGAGGTGTTGGATGGTTCCTCTTGCTGTAGGTAAGCTTTTTGTGTGTGTGTTGTGTGTATTTATTGTGTATTAAATGTTTGTATGTCGGCGTGTTGCGTCCGATGTTTGCGAGGTCGTAATGTCTGGTAACGTGTCTCGTATGGTGTTTGCGTGTGTAGCCTCGTTTTCATTTTGTTCGGCGGCCATTTTTTCTCTCGCTTAGCAAATTTTTTAGTGTCTAAACTCTTTTATTTTGAGTGAAATGAAGGTGTAAGTTGCATTTTTTGAGGTCCTGGGTGCTCCCTCTTGCTGTAGGTAAGCTTTTTATGTGTGTGCTGTGTGTATGTATTGTGTTTTGAAATTTGTAATGTTCGCGAGTTGCGTCCGAGTGTTGCGAGTCCGTAATGTGTGTCAACGTCTGTCGTATGTTGTTTGCGTTGCTCGTAAAATTTAGTGAGTGTCGTAATTTGTGTGTCGTGTTATTTGTGTTGCGACGTGAAGTTTGCCAGGGTCTCAGTTACTGGCATGGAGCGCCTTTCGGCGCTCCATGCCAGCAACTGAGGCCCTCGCCCAGTGCCCTCACTTCGCGAGGGCCTTGGATTGCTGCGCGAGCCGCGGCCCTCGCTACGAGAGGCCCTTGGCTCGCTGCGCGAGCCGCGGCCCTCGCGAATGCGTTAGCAACAATTCGCATGCTCACAACTATATATGTGAAGTCTTTTTTTATATATATATTAAAAAAAAATCTTACAAAAAAGAAAAAGTAGTAGTGCATTTGAATAAAAGTAAATTTTTAACTGATTATTCTAAAGGTATATTTTGTACCACTTGGGGATCACTATCTAATTTTAAGGAGTGAACTTTTTCTTTAACTGGCTATACTGACCCAGTAAACAGGATAAGATCTCACTGGATCTACGTTGGTTCAGTAAGCAGGACAGGATCCCATTGTATCTACATTGCTTCAGTAAGCAGGACATAATCTTAACTCAGTAAGTAGGGCAGGGTATCATTAGGCCTAAATTAGCTCAGACTGTAGGGCAGGATCTGATTGGACCTACATTAGCTCCGTCAGCAAAGCTTAATCTGATTGGGCCAATATTATGTCATATAAACAGAGTGGGATTATTATTATTATTACTATTATTTGTAACGCACCAACATATTCCGTAGCGCTGTACAGGGGATAAGAACAAGGAAGTATACAATATACAATATTAACAACTGCAGAAAAAGGGGGGGCCTGTTTTGAGCTGCGAGTTTTGTGAAAATACTTCCAAAGCACCCTACAAGAATGGAAACTCGCTTACAATCAAAGGGAATGGATGAGGCAGAAATGGAATAGCAAGGTTTAGGAAGAAATTGAGAGTTTAAATTTGAAATTAAATTCTCTTTTATAATATATGATCCATCACCGAATTCTTTAGGAGCTATGTCATCTAAAAACATTAAAGCTGTTAAATCGTTGCCAGGGACCATTGCTTTCTTATTCTGAAGCCAAGGATACTTATTCATTAGTTAAACCCATTTTAATCTATTGGCCACCATATTTGTATCATGTTATATATATATACTAAGAAAATAAAAATGTATGACTTTTAACTCTCCATTAATTTGCATGCTAACATTAATATAATAGAAAACCCTATAGGGTGCCCTACACTATTCTATAAAATGGTTGGTAGCCAGTAAACCCAGACTATCTCCCAGAAATCCCACTAATGGATAGTAAAATACCCAGTAAAATATAAAATACCCAGATATAACAGTGAAATCTCCAAAACATTTATTCACTATTGGGAGCAGAGGTTAAGTTGAAAAAGATGATGATAATATTAATAATTATAATAATAATAATCAGAGTGTATCCAATTATGATACATATATAACAAAATAGAATAGATATAAAAAATAATAAATAATAAAAAGAAAAAAAGAATGAAAAATAATAAACAAATAGGAAGAGATACCGCGTCAATACAACAAGTAAGTATTCCAGGTTTGTGGGGACTAGGAGCTCGGAATATTATACTGTCCTAAAGGGATCAAATCAATAAATAGTATTGTCAGACTAAAGTACAGAGCGCACATTCCACATGTGATGACAGTGTGCGCCCATGTATATACACATGCAGAAATTCATATCTATATTGAATCTAGTGGATGCCTCAGTAATTAGGCTGAACACAAATGTTTTTAGTCACTATTAGTACGAATGGACACCCCAATACCACATTGTATTTATATGTATATATACTTATACTAAAGGGTATTACCCTACTATCCCACTGTATATTGTTGTATCGTCTTCTGCTTTTATCAGTTAATCATTTTATTTATGGGTCGATTGTATCTATTTTTATCTAGGTTATTTCATCATTGATAAAGATGTAAAATAGAAACAGTGAAACGCGTCTCTCAGTATTATTCTATTTTAATTATATTATTTTAGTTTGATACATTTTTACCTTTACATTATTTTATATTGCTTTTGTATTTGAGGAATAAACTATTAATTGGAGCCACACCTTACAATGTTCAGTAGAGTAATAACATGTCAGTCCATAGACACTAATGACAAAGAAGTAGTAATGTCCCGAACAGTTCGCCAGAGAACTATTCACTGCGATTTTCGCATGTTCGCGTCCGCCGCGAACGGCGAACACATGCACTTTTCGGTTCGCCCCCTATACTTTATCATTGAGGAAACTTTGAACATCATTTATTTTATTTTATAATTTTTTTTGTGTAATCTATGCCTGCCTGCCAGCGTGTGTGTGTGACAGGCTAACACCTAACAGCTTATATTGTGATTATTTTCACTACTCATACCTGGTGGTGTACCATACATTGAAAACAACCATTTTTTTCCTGTAATCTAATTTCAGTTGCCTGCCTGTGTCAGGCTCACAGCTAATATTCTGCTCTGTTTCACCAATCATAGTTGGTGTACCATACATTGAAAAAAAAACAACCCTTTTTTCCTTTAATCTAATTTTAGTTGCCTGCCTGTGTCAGGCTCACAGCTTATATTGTGCTTAGTGAAATAAAACAACACTTTTTTGACTGTAATCGATTGAATATCAGTTGCCTGCCTACAGGCGTGTGTGTGAGGCCTACAGCGCCTACTCTGCCAACTTTTGCCAGTGCACAGTGACACTGCTATCTGGTGGCACCTTAGATTGCACGCGCAGTGCCCCAAATTTGAAGTGGGAGGACCGACCAAGCATCTTTTTCCATCTCCCGCTTCCAAAAAAACATACCATTTACACGTCCCCTGATAGGAGACGTAACAGGTATCAAACTGATAGGAATAAATAGTACAACTTCATACACCACTCCTATGTGGTGGCACATTACATTGCACATGCAGTGACCCAAATTCGAAGTAGGAGGTCCGACCAAGCATCTTTTTCCATCTCCCTGTTCCAAAAATCAATGCCATATACACGTCCCCTAATAGTGGACGTAACAGGGATTAAACCAATAGGAATAGTACTACTTAACAGTACACACCTTATAATAACGCAGACAGAGGCAACGCAGAGAGAGGAGTCTGAAAAAGAGGAGTCAGAGGAGGAAGGTGGCTTTGAGGAGGTGGAAGACCAAACACAGCAGGCGTCCCAGGGGGCTTGTTCTCACCTTTCGGGGACCCTTGGTGGCTGAGTGAAGGAAGAGACCTTCAATAACAGCAGTGAGGACAAGGAACGGGACATGGCTAGCTTGGTATCCAACCTTGTGCAAATGGGGAGTTTGCGGTTGTGCAAAAGGACTGCTTGCGGTTGTTTGCGGTGCATTAAACGGGGAGATTGGTCTGTTACTGTGAAGCGGGTGTAACCCTTACACTACCTGATCGATACAACATCATACCTGATGTTTTAAAGCATGTTATTCCAAACAATTTAGGAATGGTAGGTGATTTATGCCCTTTATGGCTTAAAACCAGACTCTGCATCAACTATGTAATTTTCCTTGGGAGTTTTGCCATGGATCCCCCTCCGGCATGCCACAGTCCAGGTGTTAGTCCCCTTGAAACAACTTTCCAATCACTATTGTGTCCAGAAAGAGTCCCTGTGGGTCTTGAAATTTGCCTGCCCATTAAAGTCTATGGCCCGTTCGCGAACATTTGATGAAGTTCGCATCTGCGGTTCGCGAACCGAAAATTTTATGTTCGCGACATCACTAGTTACAAATCAATGTCAGCCATAAATACCTTAAACTACTTTGTTAGAGGTTATCAGTAATTAAATTTCATTGTCTGTGAGTAAACTAAGTGTTTGTAAGAAAATTTATATTTAAACAATGTATTTACATTAACAAAGGGTAACTGGAGTCCAAATATTATATGCATTTAAATTTTGGACCTTAAACATTACAAAATTATTGTTTTTATTTAAAATATTGTGTTTTTGTTTTGTAAAAAAAAAAAAAAAAACGTAAGATATGTAAAAAAGTAGTTGAATTTGCCTTTTACTGATTACTGTTCTTTATATGCTACTTCTACGACTGCTCATTAAAATGATCACTTATGCAATCTGATTGGCAAAAATAAAAACCATGGAAAGCCAATCATATTACAATGTTCATAATTACAATTTCCCCATGATACAAAACAAAAAAAAGGATGACATTTCTAATGGCTCATCAAACACTGAGAACAAAAATACAAACTAGGCAAGAGTTATAATATGTGCACACATTTAATATGTTCTAGGCTTACTGTGAGAGCTACATGGTAATAACTCACATGTATACTATGTACCCAAACTTTCCTAACACTTTCTGCAATTGAACACGTCTGGGCAGGATATCAAATCTACTACTTTATTATAAGATTGTAAAGTAATTCTTTATTATAAAAAACACAATTTGAAATAGCTGATTATGACCATACACTATATACTCAAAGGCAATATTGTATATTCTTAAAGACATACATGTCTCCTACTATATAGGTTCTGCTTTGTATAACTAGATTATTACTTTTCTTATGCATGAGTTATTTAATGCTTAATACAATATGACATGGAAGAGAAGCCATTTCCACATTCCTGGCAAAAAAATGGCTTATCTGCTGTATGAATCCTATTGAGTGTTACCAGACTTGATCTGTGCAAGAAGTTTTTCTCACATTTCTGTCACATATTTGGCTTCTCTCCTGTATGAACTCTTTGGTGTTTAAGCATTGCAAACTTTTCAGAGAATGCTTTGTCACACTGAGAACAAGTATATGGTTTCTCTCCTGTATGAGTTCTATTGTGTACAGCTAAATACATCTTTCGAGAGAAACCTTTCCCACACTCTTGGCAAACATATGGCTTCTCTCCTGTATGAGTAATTTTATGTCCTAAAAGAACTTGCTTCTTTGAGAAACCTTTGCCACACTCATTACAAACAAATGGCTTCTCTCCTGTGTGAGTTCTACTGTGTACAGCTAAATAAATCTTTCGAGAGAAACCTTTCCCACACTCTTGGCACACATATGGCTTCTCGTCTGTATGAATCATCTTATGTTCTAACAGACTGTGCTTGTGTGAGAAACCTTTGCCGCACTCATTACAAACAAATGGCTTCTCTCCTGTATGAGTTCTATTGTGTACAGCTAAATTTGTCTTTCGAGAGAAACCTTTCCCACACTCTTGGCAAACAAATGGTTTCTCCCCTGTATGAGTTAAATGGTGTTCAATCCGTTGTGAACGTCTACAGAAGTCTTTACCACAGTCAGGACCAGTATGTGACTTTTGGCTTGTATGAGCTACGCTCTGTGCAATCACATCAGACTCTGCAGTGACTACTAAATCACATTCTTGGCACACATGTGGCTTCTTATCTGTATGAGTTTTATCATGGCCGGGCATTAGTGAGAAATCTTTCCCACATTGCTGGCAAACAAATGGCTTCTGATCTGTATGAGCACTTCGATGTCTGGCCAGATGTGACTTCCGTCTTCCATATGATGCTTTTTCATCTTCTATTCTGGTGTGAAGCTTTGCACAGTTTGAGGTGTCCTTTCTAGCTCTCCTGGTTCTACAGATAACGTTCTTACTTTGAGCACAAGTTTCTTGTTTATCCTGATAGGACTCGGAATAAACATCAGTATTTACTTTGTGACAAAATGCTGATTCCTTCCTTGGGATTATTTCAGAGCTTTGTTCTTGAACACTCTGATCATCTACTTTAGTGTCTTGTGAAGAGGATGGTGTCTGGGATTCTTCTTTCATCTGCCTGCTCGTTAACTCATATGTTGGTAAAGACAGAACTGAAAGATAATAAATATACATATGAAATACCCCAAATAACATGGCGCTGTAAGAGGTGATGTCTCATATTATGTCTTTAAGAACTGGTTCACTCTGTACCCCACCCACTAGAGAACACTTATTATTCATACTATAAAAATATAACATTTATACTAAGAAAATAAAAATGTATCACTTTTAAGTCTCCATTAATTTGCATGTTAACATTAAGATAATAGAAAACCCTATAAGGTGCCCTACACTGTCCTATAAAATGGTTGGTAGCCAGTAAACTCAGACTATCTCCCAGAAATCCCACTAATGGATAGTAAAATACCCAGTAAAATATAAAATTGTGAAATACCCAGATGTGACAGTGAAATCTCCAAAACATTTATTCACTATTGGGAGCAGAGGTTAAGGTGAAAAAGATGATGCTAATATTAATAATTATAATAATAATAATCAGAGTGTATCCAATTATGATACATATATAAAAAATAGAATAGATATAACAAATAATAATAAAAAAAAAAAAGAATGAATAATAATAAACAAATAGGAAGAGATACCTTGTCAATACAACAAGTAAGTATTCCAGGTTTGTGGGGGATAGGAACCCGAAATATTATACTGTCCTAAAGGGATCAAATCAATAAATACTATTGTCAGACTAAACAAGGGAGGCAGAGGAGGGGGGAAATGAGACACAAGGGCGGTAGAGGAGGTGGTATAGGAGACACAAGGGATGAAAAGGAGGGGGGAAATGAGACACAAGGGAGGCAGAGGAGGGGGATAGGACACACAAGGGTGGGACAAGAGGGGGCATAGGAGACACAAGGGAGGCAGATGAGGGGGGATAGGAGACACAAGGGCGGGAGAGGAGGGGGGATAGGAGACACAAGGGATGAAAAGGAGGGGGGAAATGAGACACAAAGGAGGCAGAGGAGGGGGATAGGACACACAAGGGTGGGACAGGAGGGGGGATAGGAGACACAAGGGAGGCAGATGAGGGGGGATAGGAGACACAAGGGAGGGAGAGGATATTGGAAAGGAGACACAAGAGAAGGAGAGCCGGAGGAAAGGAGACAAGGGAGGGAAAGGAGGGGTGAAAGGAGACAAAAGGGAGGCAGAGGAGGGGGCATAGGAGACACAAGGGAGGCAGATGAGGGGGGAGAGGAGACACAAGGGAGGGAGAGGATATTGGAAAGGAGACATAAGAGAAGGAGAGCTGGAGGAAAGGAGACAAGGGAGGGAAAGGAGGGGTGAAAGGAGAAAAAAGGGAGGGAGAGGAGAGGAGAAAGGAGACACAAGGGAGGCAGAGGAGGGGGGATAGGACACACAAGGGAGGCAGAGGAGGGGAAGGAGACACAGTGGAGGGGGAGAGACACAGGAGAGGGAAAAAGAGACAGGAGGGAGACAGTGAAACACAGGGGAGGGAGAGGGCCAGTAAAGTGGAGGGGGGGGAGAGTTTCTCAATGAGCGCCTCCCATCAAGAAGAGAGGGGAGAGGTTCGCAATGAGCGCAGAACACGCTCATTGTGAGGCCAGTAAAGTAAAGGGGGGTAGAGCTTCGCAATATGAGGAAAATTTTGACCGGCAAAACGCTAGTATATAATAATTATATGACTGATGCAAGTAGATCTGTATTATACATTCATATCACCCATATCACCCACCTGCACCAGGCTCATATGGTATTTCCTGTTGCTGATAATCATTTCCATCTCTCTCATCCTCTTGCTCCTCTCTAACTGAACTCATGTTTAGATTATCATCAGGGAGCCCTATTAACACAAACAGAAGATAAAGTGGGTTTAAGTGGTATTATTACATTCAATAAATATTAAAAAAGTCTTATTTAACAAAACAAACAATAGGAAACTCACAAGTATCAACATGTTGTCAGCTGTTTGACTTCTGAGGTCAATGTCAGGACGTGCTCTGGGATTCAGCTACTGACAGACATTCCTGGATAGTTTGTCCAACTTCTCATAGAAACATCATGGGATAATGTATATCAGCTTCCAATATTACAATGTTACCTGAGCTCTTGTTTGTTGGGATTCCCGAAGCCCTGAGTGTCTGGTGATTCTCCATCATCACGTCCTTGTAAAGCTCCTTGTGTCCTTCTATATACTCCCACTCCTCCATAGAGAAATAGACGTCGACATCATCACATTTTATAGGGACCTGAAACACACAACGACATTCAGAGCGGACACAGAGACTGGTTCTGTTAGAGTCTGTTACTGATAGAGAGTCAGGAGAGGAAAATAATGTTACTGAGAACATGAAGAGAAGATAGAAAAACACACCCAGGTCCAGAAAGAGCTTGGTCAGTAATGGGAGTCACGGTGTCCTCATATAATGTCACATTGTCCAGCAGTGCTCACCTCTCCAGTCACAGGTCCAGATAGAGCTTGGTCAGTAATGGGAGTCACTGTGTCCTGGTATAATGTCACATTGTCCAGCAGTGCTCAACTCTCCAGTCACAGGTCCAGATAGAGCTTGGTCAGTAATGGGAGTCACTGTGTCCTGGTATAATGTCACATTGTCCAGCAGTGCTCAACTCTCCAGTCACAGGTCCAGATAGAGCTTGGTCAGTAAAGGGAGTCACTGTGTCCTGGTATAATGTCACATTGTCCAGCAGTGATCACATCTACTGTCACAGGTCCAGATAGATCTTGGTCAGTAATGGGAGTCACTGTGTCCTGGTATAATGTCACATTGTCCAGCAGTGCTCACCTCTCCAGTCACAGGTCCAGATAGAGCTTGGTTAGTAATGGGGGTCACTGTGTCCTGGCATAATGTCACATTGTCCAGCAGTGATCACCTCTCCAGTCACAGGTCCAGATAGAGCTTGGTCAGTAATGGGAGTCACTGTGTCCTGGTATAATGTCACATTGTCCAGCAGTGATCACCTCTCCAGTCACAGGTCCAGCTAGAGCTTGGTCAGTAATGGGAGTCAATGTGTCCTGGTATAATGTCACATTGTCCAGCAGTGATCACCTCTCCAGTCACAGGTCCAGATAGTGCTTGGTCAGTAATGGGAGTCAATGTGTCCTGGTATAATGTCATATTGTCCAGCAGTGCTCACCTCTCCAGTCAGAGGTCCAGATAGAGCTTGTTCAGTAATGGGAGTCACTGTGTCCTGGTATAATGTCATATTGTCCAGCAGTGCTCACCTCTCCAGTCACAGGTCCAGATAGAGCTTGGTCAGTAATGGGAGTCACGGTGTCCTCTTATAATGTCACATTGTCCAGTGGTGCTCACCTCTCCAGTCACAGGTCCAGATAGAGCTTGGTCAGTAATGGGAGTCACTGTGTCCTGGTATAATGTCACATTGTCAAGCAGTGCTCACCTCTCCAGTCACAGGTCCAGATAGAGCTTGGTCAGTAATGGGAGTCACTGTGTCCTGGTATAATGTCACATTGTCCAGCAGTGCTCACCTCTCCAGTCACAGGTCCAGATAGAGCTTGGTCAGTAATGGGGGTCACTGTGTCCTGGTATAATGTCACATTGTCCAGCAGTGCTCACCTCTCCAGTCACAGGTCCAGATAGAGCTTGGTCAGTAATTGGAGTCAATGTGTCCTGGTATAATGTCACATTGTCCAGCAGTCCTCACCTCTCCAGTCACAGGTCCAGATAGAGCTTGGTCAGTAATGGAAGTCACTGTGTCCTGGTATAATGTCACATTGTCCAGCAGTGCTCACCTCTCCAGTCACAGGTCCAGATAGAGCTTGGTCAGTAATGGGAGTCAATGTGTCCTGGTATAATGTCACATTGTCCAGTGGTGCTCACCTCTCCAGTCACAGGTCCAGATAGAGCTTGGTCAGTAATGGGAGTCACGGTGTCCTGGTATAATGTCACATTGTCCAGCAGTGATCACCTCTCCAGTCACAGGTCCAGATAGAGCTTGGTCAGTAATGGGGGTCACTGTGTCCTGGTATAATGTCACATTGTCCAGCAGTGCTCACCTCTCCAGTCACAGGTCCAGATAGAGCTTGGTCAGTAATGGGAGTCACTGTGTCCTGGTATAATGTCACATTGTCCAGCAGTGCTCTCCTCTCCAGTCACAGGTCCAGATAGAGCTTGGTCAGTAATGGGGGTCACTGTGTCCTGGTATAATGTCACATTGTCCAGCAGTGCTCACCTCTCCAGTCACAGGTCCAGATAGAGCTTGGTTAGTAATGGGGGTCACTGTGTCCTGGTATAATGTTACGTTGTCCAGCAGTGCTCACCTCTCCAGTCACAGGTCCAGATAGAGCTTGGTCAGTAATGGGGGTCACTGTGTCCTGGTATAATGTCACATTGTCCAGCAGTGCTCACCTCTCCAGTCACAGGTCCAGAAATAGCTTGTTAAGTAAAGGGAGTCACTGTGTCCTGGTATAATGTCACATTGTCCAGCAGTGCTCACCTCTCCAGTCACAGGTCCAGATAGAGCTTGGTCAGTAATGGGAGTCACTGTGTCCTGGTATAATGTCACATTGTCCAGCAGTGCTCACCTCTCCAGTCACAGGTCCAGAAATAGCTTGGTAAGTAATGGTGGTCACTGTGTCCTGGTATAATGTCACATTGTCCAGCAGTGCTCACCTCTCCAGTCACAGGTCCAGATAGAGCTTGGTCAGTAATGGGAGTCACTGTGTCCTGGTATAATGTCACATTGTCCAGCAGTGCTCACCTCTCCAGTCACAGGTCCAGATAGAGCTTGGTCAGTAATGGGAGTCACTGTGTCCTGGTATAATGTCACAATGTCCAGCAGTGCTCACCTCTCCAGTCAGAGGTCCAGATAGAGCTTGTTCAGTAATGGGAGTCACTGTGTCCTGGTATAATGTCATATTGTCCAGCAGTGCTCACCTCTCCAGTCACAGGTCCAGATAGAGCTTGGTCAGTAATGGGAGTCACGGTGTCCTCTTATAATGTCACATTGTCCAGTGGTGCTCACCTCTCCAGTCAGCCGGTGAATGTTGGGGGAATTCTTCTTCACAATGGTGTATTCCTACAGGATGATAGAGGGACATGTCAGACATCAGTGCAGGTAGTTAATGTGTGACATATTCTTACTTGCACTATATCCCTCACCTTCCCACATCAATATATCCTTTTCAGTGTCCTCCTCTAATCCAGACTGTAAAAGCCTCACACACACACAGAGCTTACGTATCTTCAAGCAGATTATTATATTGTAACATAAAGATAGTATAACTTGTACAGAGAAATATCCAAGAACACATTATAATGCATCACTTTCTCCCTCCATACAAACATGTCTCCTCCTCCACCAAATTCAGTCACAAGGACCTGTTTGTTGGTCTGTGATCGTTCTCTACTTCTACCAATTCTTATCTATTTATAACATCATATTGAACCATTTGTTTTCCTTTTCCTCTATTACTGGACATTGTTTAACATCAGCACAAAGATTGAGGTGATAATAAAAGTAAATGTGATAAAAGTGGTGTCATTGTGACATTGTCCAGCAGCTCTCACCTCTCCAGTCAGCAGGTAGATCATCTCCAAGGCCTGGTGTAAGAATCTCTCAGCGACCTTCTCCTTATTCTTTTTATCCTTAGTCATTTTGTTTATAATTAGTGTGTTAATAGGATTCTGCAAGAAAAAGACAAAAGAAACTGTAGGTAGATGTAGATGGTGCACTTTTATATCATTTAATCCAAAGCTAATTCAGATATGGATCAATTTTTTATCAAAATAGTTATGGAACCCCATGACCCATAAACATGGTACCTCTGGAAGCCATGGCTCAATACAATATATTAAAGGACCACTGCAGTTAAAGGGAAAAAAGACACTTATTAGTCACGTATGTACCGGTGATGGCAGCCCTTATGTGGAGACATCTGTAATAAAGTACTGTGGTACCTGCTTCACTTTACCTGCAAAAGAGCCTAGTCCAGTCTCAAGGGAATCCCATCCATGGACCAGCAAAGATGTACATGTCACCCCTGGGGTTTGTTACTAGCCCGGGGTTACCCCTGTGATAACCATTACTTACCCTGTTTGGACTTTCTAGGTTTGGAAACCCTCATCCCCAGTGAATCCCTCTTCTGTCTGTGTGTTTTTTTTTATATGTAGCTTTGTGTAGTTGTGTAATTTATATATTGTAGTTCAAGTTTTATCTGTGAGGACAGCTCTAATATGTCCATTGTGAAACATAAAGTGGGGCATCCTGCTGAGTGATTAGGTTAGCTTCCTATCTGACTTGTGTTACCTTTTGTTACTCTGCACCCTTATTGAATTACCAGGACTTGTTTGTGCTCCCATGTATATAAGTCCCTATGTGTTTCAATAGAGATAATTACATCTTTTGAAAGTAAACAAGTGTGTCAGCTGTATTTCTGAGGGGTGGAAAAGAGCTTTTAATAGATAGCAGGGTATCCTGCATCGACCTTGAGGAACGGCATTCCTGCTCTCCAATGATCCTAAAGCAGCTCCTTCTAGGGGAATCCCTAGCACTGATACACAGAGAAAAGAAGGGCGGGAGAGAGAAGGAGCAAAAACACCTAGTGCAGGTCACTTCTAGTGATACCTGATAAGATGTAGGTAATAAAGTGATACTCTCACCTGCATAGACCTCAGATATCATGAGGTATGTTCATAGCATCAGTGAGATCCACTATTAATCTGGTCTTCTGGACAAGTCCTGGGTAAACAATGGTCATCTGGTAGTCAGGCCCTCTGTTATGGGCTGAGAACTCTGAGTATACAGTGTGAGCGACTATAAGTGCTCTGAATGTAATATACTGTAGTATAAACACATTGCACAGGAGGCCAAATATATCATAAATAAATGACAGGGCTGTGCTAGGGGGTCTTGGTGGTATTCCCATAACAGGGGTGTGCTAGGGGGTCTTGGCAGTGTTCCCATAACAGGGGTGTGCTAGGGGGTCTTGGTGGTGTTCCCATAACAGGGGTGTGCTAGGGGGTCTTGGTGGTGCTCCCATAACAGGGCTGTGCTAGGGGGTCTTGGTTATTTTCACATACCAGGGGAGTGCTAGGGGTCTTGGTGGTGTTCCCATAACAGGGGTGTGCTAGGGGGTCTTGGTGGTGTTCCCATAACAGGGCTGTGCTAGGGGGTCTTGGTGATGCTCCCATAACAGGGCTGTGCTAGGGGGTCTTGGTGGTGCTCCCATAACAGGGCTGTGCTAGGGGGTCTTGGTGGTGCTCCCATAACGGGGCTGTGCTAGGGGGTCTTGGTGGTGCTCCCATAACAGGGGTGTGCTAGGGGGTCTTGGTGGTGTTCCCATAACAGGGGTGTGCTAGGGGGTCTTGGTGGTGCTCCCATAAAAGGGCTGTGCTAGGGGGTCTTGGTGGTGTTCCCATAACGGGGCTGTGCTAGGGGGTCTTGGTGGTGCTCCCATAACAGTGCTGTGCTAGGGGGTCTTGGTGGTGTTCCCATAACAGGGGTGTGCTAGGGGGTCTTGGTGGTGTTCCCATAACAGGGGTGTGCTAGGGGGTCTTGGTGGTGCTCCCATAAAAGGGCTGTGCTAGGGGGTCTTGGTGGTGTTCCCATAACAGTGCTGTGCTAGGGGGTCTTGTTGGTGTTCCCATAACAGGGGTGTGCTAGGGGGTCTTGGTGGTGTTCCCATAACAGGGGTGTGCTAGGGGGTCTTGGTGGTGTTCCCATAACAGGGCTGTGCTAGGGGGTCTTGGTGCTGCTCCCATAACGGGGCTGTGCTAGGGGGTCTTGGTGGTGTTCCCATAACGGGGCTGTGCTAGGGGGTCTTGGTGGTGTCCCTATAACAGGGCTGTGCTAGGGGGTCTTGGTGGTGTCCCTATAACAGGGGTGTGCTAGGGGGTCTTGGTGGTGTTCCCATAACGGAGCTGTGCTAGGGGGTCTTGGTGGTGCTCCCATACCATATGTTCACTCCCTCTACACTATACAAACACACATTTTATTCTACTCACACCAGATAACTAATCAGTGATCCAGATAACCCCTAAATTATCTCGTCACTAATTAGAACATTAATCACTTTATTTACCTGCTGAGGACACACAAAGATCAGCTCCCAGCCGCACTGCCGGAAAAGGAACAGGAAGTGAATGTCAAGTGCACTAAACTACAAGTCCCAGAATCCCCTGCAGTAGAAGCAACAGCCAATCAGGAAAGTTTGGGGGGCGTGTTTATGGCAGCCCGGTTTCCATGGTGACACGGCGTGTATATCAATATGTCTCACTCGCTGCATCTTTCTGGAGCAATAAAGCAGAGCTGTTATCAAATAGTGATGTCATCTTCAGCCCGATTATTTCAGTGGCAGGACATTTGTGATGCTATTGCTGCCCTATAATGTGTGTATCGTGCATTACAGCCACTGACTAAAATGTCTGTCTGACTTTACTCTCTCTCTCTCTCTCTCTCTCTCTCTCTCTCTCTCTCTCTCTCTCTCTCAGTTTGGAGGGAGGGGTGTATATATGTTTTTATCTCATATGTATTTGTACTTATTTATACATATATAGTGATGGGAGAGGATTTCTCTCTCTGTGAATATATATTTATAGTGCAGGGCAGTGTATACCATGGTATAT
>JAPZIH010000237.1:0-34333 GCA_027410445.1 Discoglossus pictus
AGATGCACAATGAAGACTTAGGAGTACTTAAGTCTTTTATCTTAATAGGACTATAATATATATATATAATGTCCCCACAGGGCTTCTTCTCTTAAAAAGATTTAGCTTCTGTTTTGCCCATACTCCATTCCAGTGTTTAGCATAATATGGAAACAACAGTACACAGAGAGTGAATGAAAGCCAGCAGGCAAGCTATTGCTTTAAGCACCGTCTATTGCGTGCTCGATTTAAACTAATATCCAGACAACAACATTCACTCATATGGAAACGGACAGGGAGGGTAAGCATACAACCTCTAAATATTAAAATACAATACTGTTAGTAGAGAAGACGCCGGCGTGCCCTTAACTGCAAGGCATGCCACGTCATCAAAGGCCGTCGCGTTTCGACTTCATCAGACGTCTTTGTCAAGGTAGAGTCTGCTGAGCCGTCTAGTCCTCTTTTTAAACGTTGCCGTTACTACAGCAACCAATTGACACTGAGCGGAACTGCGCACTACAATTAGAAAGCGATCATAGCGCTATGATGCATAAAGATGAAGCAAACGTAATGAAAACAAGCAGGGATAATAAAGAGGGTATAATTAAATGGCGATAGTGGCAAATAGATAGTCCCTGTACAATATAGGATTGGGAACTCCAGGCTAAGAGGAATAAGATGTAAAAGAGTGTCGTAAGATATAGAAAGATGGTGACTACATATACTAACTACATGAAAAAACGAATATAAATACTAAAGAAAAGGGGATCTATGAATTGGCATAAATATGTATGTAACCTGAATATACAGGGTGGAAATCAAAAAGGTGCATCGAAACAGACAAAAAAAAAATCTGTTATATAAGGGTTATGAGATGTGGTGCATATGAAAAGCTTAAAGGGTGTGATAGGGAGCACCCTATTGGTGGTCTAAGTACAAAATAATGAGAAGGGAGGGAAAAAGGGAGTAAAGGTTAATAGTGACTGTGTAAACAGTCATAATGCAGTGGTGATAAACTATAATGCTAATATTGTGAATAAGTGGTACATAACATTGTTAAATACCATCTACATACCAATTGTAGAAAGATAGTGCAACCTATCAGTGAAGACAAGCATCCTGCTTGTACATGATAATTGTAATCACACGTGAACCATGCAGATTAAGTGGTTCCTACTTTATAGATATTATATCTAATACTAATAAATATCCATTTAAATGAAGGGTAAAAATGTGAAACCTTCATTTAAACCCTCTGGAGATAACGCTTTTAATTTATAAATCCATTTTGCTTCATGTTGAAGGAGTTTCTTATCTAGGTCTCCCTGTCTGGGGCCTGATAAACTTTCTCAAGGGCTGTGAATGTGAGAACTTCACTATTGCCGCCATGAAAGATTTTTATATGGCGTGCTATAGGGGTGTCAAGATCTTTCTTAATAGAATATATGTGTTCGCCAATACGTCTTCGTAGTTGGCGCCGGGTTTTCCCTACATAGATTTTTTTACACAAACATGTAGCCACATAAACTACACTTGTAGTGCAGCAATTTGAAAAGTCCTTTAGAACATATCTTGCCCCATTAGACGGATGTTCATAGATTTTAGTGGGTTTGATATATCTACAAAATTTACAATTCCCACACCTAAAGCATCCTAGTGGGGGATTAAGCCATGTCTTATTTTGTTTTCTCTCTTTAAAAAAACTATGCACTAATGTGTCTTTCAGATTTTTTCCCCTACGATAAACAATCGGTATTTTTTGTGGAAGTATATCTACCAAGTCATTGTCACTTCTTAATAGATGCCAATGGTTAGATATAATATCTTTAATTGAAGCAGACTCGTAGCCATAAGTCAAAATACATCTTGGATATGTATTATCTGATGTTTGGGTATTTGTCCTGTGCGGTTTATTCAGTAACTCTGTTCTATTGCAGCCCAATGCATATTGAAAAGCTTTCTTTAGGCATTTATTTGAGTATCCTCTTTCTAGAAATCTTTGTTTTAATTTATCTGCCTCAATTTTGAATTTAACATCTGAGCTGCAATTCCTCCTAATTCTTAGGTATTGCCCCTTAGGGATACCTTTTTTCAGGGGGTCAAAATGTTGGCTGTCCCACGATAGTAACGTATTTGCAGCTGTCTCTTTTCTGAATGTGGTAGTTGAGATGTTACCTTCATCATCTTTTTGGATTAGTAAGTCTAAAAACAATATCTCTGTTCTATGAATTTCATGTGTGAATCTCAAACCCATCTCATTCTTGTTCAATGAGTCCATAAGGGTTTCGAATTCTAGTTTTGTTCCATCCCAAATCACAAAGATATCGTCTATATAGCGACGCCAAATCATTGCATGTATAGTGAGATGCTCAATGTTTGGTTCTGAGAAGATCTTCTTGTCCTAGCAACCTAAAAAAAGGTTTGCGTAGCTAGGGGCACATGGGGTGCCCACTGCGGTCCCCTTTGTCAGGTGGAACCATTTATCATTGAACAGAAACAAATTATATTTCAAGACATACTCTAAGAGTTGGATAATAAAGTTGTTAAATTTTTCAAAATTAGTGCTTTTCGTGCTCAGAAATTGTTTAGCTGTCTCAATACCAAGATTATGAGGTATGCTACTGTAGAGTGCTTCAACGTCAATGGTTGCTAACCACGTATCTTTTGGCACAATTAAATGCTCAAGCTGTTTTAATATATCATTGGTATCTTGTACATAAGAGGGCAAATCCTGTACTAAGTCACGTAGGTAGTGATCCACAAAAATACTGCCATTGGAGGAGAGGTTTCCCGTTCCTGATACTATAGGCCTCTCAGGGATAGGCACTGTTTGTTTGTGCACTTTTGGTAGTGCATAAAAAGTTGAGATGCAAGGGAATTTTGGTAGAAGAAACATATATGTTTGCTCATCAATAATCTTCTCCATTTTAGCTTTTTCTAATATAGACTTTAAGACTAATCTATATTCAAGATTTGGATTCTTTGTTAATACTTCATAGGTAAATCTATCATCCAAGATCCTATTGCACATCTCTTTGTATTTATCATTACTTAATATTACAAGATTGCCCCCTTTATCCGCTTGTTTAATTTGGATATCTTTACAAGACTTGAGCTCATCGAGGGCTTGGTATTCTTGTTTTGTCAGATTGAAAGATTTTCTTAATTTGGTGAAATCTAAACTTTCTATGTCAATTGTTACCTGTTGAAGGAATACCCAGATGTTAGAGTAATCTTTTAAGAAGGGGGTGAAATTGCTTTTGTTTTTCCATCTTTTTGTGTCATTGTATGTTTTACCTTCCTCAGTAGAGGCATTCTCTTCTAACAGGGACATTAAAAGTTTGAAGGTTTCAATATCTTCTTTGTTCATACCTAACTTCATATGTTCTTTATCTTCTTTATTTTTAAAGAATTTCTGGAGGGCTAATTTACGAGCAAAAAGGTTGATATCTTTAATATGAGTAAATTTATCCGACCTTTATGTTGGCACAAAACTAAGGCCTTTTCTCAGTACTGATTCACGGTCAAGATTTAAGATAAAGTCTGATAAGTTAATGATTTTCATACTTTGGTCTTTTATCAAACTTTTTGTATTGAACTTTTTCTCAGTACTTAGGTCTTTTTCCTTTGGTCTCTCCTCTCTGGACCTTTCACAAGAAACTGTCCTTCTTCTAAAAAACCCTCATTATTATAGGTGTTTGGCATTCTAGTTTGTGCAAACTTTCTTGTATTGTATGCTTCTCTTCTATAATGCATACCAGGTCGTCTACCTCTTGAACCATGAATGGAATGTTCATCTATGTCTGAATTGTCATAATCTGAGGAACTTATGTCAGAATTTCTTTGAGATGGTATTGAGGTAGGGAATTTCCTAAAGATTCTATTTGTTTGGAAATCAGTTTTGTCTCTTAGGAATTTTTTCTGTTTCCGGTCTTTAATTTCTCTTTTGAATCTCTCTATATTATCATTTAATTTTTTGCATAGTGATTCATACTCTGTAGAGTCACTTTGTTTATTAAATTCTTGCTGACATAATACGATCTTTGGTTTTAGTATTTCCAAATTATGTTTTTCTGTCTCAATAATCAGACTGATTAATTCAGATGAACATTTAAGAAGAATATCTTTCCATTTGTTAACAAAAGTTTCATCACTCAAATTTATTGCAGGGTTAAGGTGCAATCTTAGGCCTCTGGGACTGTACTTGTTTTTAAGGTAATTTTGTAAGCTGCTTATTTCCCATACAGAGCGTACTTGTTTTCTCATTACTTTTAGAAGATCTCCATATATATTTTTGATATCTTTATTGCCTTCAAATGATGGCTCAGGATTACCACTAAAGCTTTCCTCAGCTTCTTTTAGGAGCGATTCAATATCTATGTTTTGAATACAAAAATTAGTCATTGTATATAAAATGTTTGCTCTGGGATATAAGTACTTCAGGGTAAAGTGCTAGTCCTGAGTGTCAAATACCTAAGAATTAGGAGGAATTGCAGCTCAGATGTTAAATTCAAAATTGAGGCAGATAAATTAAAACAAAGATTTCTAGAAAGAGGATACTCAAATAAATGCCTAAAGAAAGCTTTTCAATATGCATTGGGCTGCAACAGAACAGAGTTACTGAATAAACCGCACAGGACAAATACCCAAACATCAGATAATACATATCCAAGATGTATTTTGACTTATGGCTACGAGTCTGCTTCAATTAAAGATATTATATCTAACCATTGGCATCTATTAAGAAGTGACAATGACTTGGTAGATATACTTCCACAAAAAATACCGATTGTTTATCGTAGGGGAAAAAATCTGAAAGACACATTAGTGCATAGTTTTTTTAAAGAGAGAAAACAAAATAAGACATGGCTCAATCCCCCACTAGGATGCTTTAGGTGTGGGAATTGTACATTTTGTAGTTATATCAAACCCACTAAAATCTATGAACATCCGTCTAATGGGGCAAGATATGTTCTAAAGGACTTTTCAAATTGCTGCACTACAAGTGTAGTTTATGTGGCTACATGTTTGTGTAAAAAAATCTATGTAGGGTAAAAGCCGGCGCCAACTACGAAGACGTATTGGCGAACACATATATTCTATTAAGAAAGATCTTGACACCCCTATAGCACGCCATATCAAAATCTTTCATGGCGGCAATAGTGAAGTTCTCACATTCACAGCCCTTGAGAAAGTTTATCAAGGCCCCAGACAGGGAGACCTAGATAAGAAACTCCTTCAACATGAAGCAAAATGGATTTATTAATTAAAAGCGTTATCTCCAGAGGGTTTAAATGAAGGTTTCACATTTTTACCCTTCATTTAAATGGATATTTATTAGTATTAGATATAATATCTATAAAGTAGGAACCACTTAATCTGCATGGTTCACGTGTGATTACAATTATCATGTACAAGCAGGATGCTTGTCTTCACTGATAGGTTGCACTATCTTTCTACAATTGGTATGTAGATGGTATTTAACAATGTTATGTACCACTTATTCACAATATTAGCATTATAGTTTATCACCACTGCATGTGTTTACACAGTCACTATTAACCTTTACTCCCTTTTTCCCTCCCTTCTCATTATTTTGTACTTAGACCACCAATAGGGTGCTCCCTATCACACCCTTTAAGCTTTTCATATGCACCACATCTCATAACCCTTATATAACAGATTTTTTTTTTGTCTGTTTCGATGCACCTTTTTGATTTCCACCCTGTATATTCAGGTTACATACATATTTATGCCAATTCATAGATCCCCTTTTCTTTAGTATTTATATTCGTTTTTTCATGTAGTTAGTATATGTAGTCACCATCTTTCTATATCTTATGACACTCTTTTACATCTTATTCCTCTTAGCCTGGAGTTCCCAATCCTATATTGTACAGGGACTATCTATTTGCCACTATCGCCATTTAATTATACCCTCTTTATTATCCATGCTTGTTTTCATTACGTTTGCTTCATCTTTATGCATCATAGCGCTATGATCGCTTTCTAATTGCAGTGCGCAGGTCCGCTCAGTGTCAATTGGTTGCTGTAGTAACGGCAACGTTTAAAAAGAGGGCTAGACGGCTCAGCAGACTCTACCTTGACAAAGACGTCTGATGACGTCGAAACGCGTCGGCCTTTGATGACGTGGCATGCCTTGCAGTTAAGGGCACGCCGGCGTCTTCTCTACTAACAGTATTGTATTTTAATATTTAGAGGTTGTATGCTTACCCTCCCTGTCCATTTCCATATGAGTGAATGTTGTTGTCTGGATATTAGTTAAATCGAGCACGCAATAGAAGGTGCTTAAAGCAATAGCTTGCTTGCTGGCTTTCATTTACTCTCTGTGTACTGTTGTTTCCATATTATGCTAAACTCTGGAATGGAGTATGGGCAAAACAGAAGCTAAATCTTTTTAAGAGAAGAAGCCCTGTGGGGACATTATATATATTATAGTCCTATTAAGATAAAAGACTTAAGTACTCCTAAGTCTTCATTGTGCATCTTTTAAAACCTGTGCCCTGACCAAAAAACAGATAAACATGGTTTTTTACCCCTAGGTTAGTAATCTGAAGAGACATCTTAAAGGTAAGTGGTCTTAATTATTTTATTTTATCTTAGAATTAGGGTCTGTGTATGTAGTTAGGATTTATTGTATATTAGATAGATAGGGGGATGTATTTTATATTAAATAGATTGTATGTTAGATAGATAGGGGGTATTTGATTTGTATTATATGTAATGCATTGTATGCAATGTATTGTATGTAATGTAATGTATTGTATGTATGTATTGTATTGTGTATGCCTGTCTTTCCTTTTCAGGTGTGTACCATATATACTCGAGTATAAGCCGACCCGAGTATAAGCCGAGGCACCCATTTTACCACAAAATACTGGGTAAAATGAGTGACTCGAGTATAAGCCGAGGGTGGGAAATGTGCTGCCCCCCTGTGTCCCTCTTGTGCCCTCTGTGTCCCCCTCTCTCTCAGTGTCTCTTCTCCCCTCTCCCTTCCCTGTGTCTCTTCTCCCCTCTCCCTTCCCTGTGTCTCTTCAAACCTCTCCCTTCCCTGTGTCTCTTCCCCCCTCTCTTATCACCCTCCTCACTCCTCAACCTCCCTCCTCATCCTCAACCTCCCTCCTCATCCTCAACCTCCCTCCTCAACCTCCCTCCTCATCCTCCACCTCCCTCCTCATCCTCAACCTCCCTCCTCATCCTCCACCTCCCTCCTCATCCTCAACCTCCTGCTCAACCTCCCTCTTCATCCTCAACCCCCTCCTCAAACCCCCCATCCTCATCCTCTCTCCTCAACCCCCATCCTCAACCCCCCATCCTCAACCTCAACCCCCCTCCTCAACCCCTCATCCTCAACCTCCCTCATCATCCTCAACCTCCCTCCTCAACCCCCCCATCCTCAACCCCTTCCTCAACCTCCCTCCTCAACCCCCCATCCTCAACCCCCTCCTCAAGCCCCCCATCCTCATCCTCCCTCCTCAACCCCCCATCCTCATTCTCAACCCCCTCCTCAACCTCAACTCCCCATCAACCCCAACCCCACTTAACCCCAACCCCCCCTCCTCAACCTCCCTGCTCAACCCCCCTATCCTCATCATCTCTCCTCAACCCCCCATCCTCAACCCCCCTCCTCAACCCCTCCTCCTCATCCTCAAAAACCCTCCTCATCCTCAACCTCCATCCTCATCCTCCCTCATCCTCAACCTCCCTCCTAATCCTCAACCTCCCTCCTCATCCTCAACCCCCTCCTCATCCTCAACCCCCTCCTCAACCTCCTACCTCATCCTCCCTCCTCAACCCCCCCATCCACAACCCCCCTCCTCAACCCCCCCCATCCTCATCCTCTCTCCTCAACCCCCCATCCTCAACCCACCATCCTCAACCCCCCTCTTCAACACCTCCTCCTCATCCTCAACCTCCCTCCTCATCCTCAACCTCCCTCCTCAACGCCCCCATCCTCAACCCCTTCCTCATCCTCCCTCCTCAACCCCCCATCCTCATTCTCAACCCCCCTACTCAACCTCAACCCTCCTCAACCTCAACCCTCCTCATCCTCAACCCCCCATCCTCAACCTCCCTCCTCAACCTCAACCCACCTCCTCAACCTCAACCCCCCTCCTCAACCCCGCTACTCAACCTAAACCCCCCTCAACCCCCCTCCTCAACCTAAACCCCCCTAAATACCTCCCCCCTCTCCCCTCACTTACCTGCCTGTGCTCCGGCCTCCGCTCCTTGACCCATTGCGCATGTGACGTCACATGCGGACTGCGTCATTAGCATATACCGTGGGCCGGTAGGGGGGTTTAGGTGGAGGAGGGGGGTTGAGGGGTTTAGGTTGAGATAGGGGGAGGGAAAGAGACAAGTGGGGTAGAGAGACACATGGGGGGTTTGAGACACACAGGGGGGGTAGAGACACACGGGGGGGTTAGAGAGACACGGGGGAGAGTGACTCGAGTATAAGCCGAGGGGGCCCTTTTTGCCTTAAAAAAAGGGCTGAAAAAACTCGGCTTATACTCTAGTATATACGATATATTTTTTTTTTCTGTAGTGGGGGGGTTGTAATGTATTTTCTTGTTTTCTGTAATGTAGGTTTTTTTATTTTCTGTACTGTAGGTTTTTTTATTTTTGGTGACTTAGGTTTTTTTTATTTTCTGTAATGTAGGTTTTTTTATTTTTGTGACTTAGGTTTCTTTATTTTCTGTAATGTATTTATTTTTTATTTTTGGTGACTTAGGTTTTTTATTTTCTGTAAGGTAGTTTTTTTATTTTTTGTAATTAGAGTGGTGGGGAGGTTTATTAGGGGGTAGGTAGTGTAGGTAGGTAGTGTAAGTGTTAATAGATTAGTGTAGAGGGGGGTTAATTTAGATTTAATGGTTTATTGGGGGTTATAGTGTAGTGTTTGTAGTTAGTGTCATGATGGTCCTTGTGGTTAATGTTAGGGTTTTAACAGCCCCATAAGTGTCATAATATACCCTTATGGGACTGATGGGGTTACATTGAGGCTTATGGGGGTCTGTATTGTCCACCATGAGTTAGAGGGTTAATTAAGGTCTTATGGGGGTCTGCGTTGACCCCCATGAGTTATAGAGTTAATTAAGGCCTTATGAGGGTTAAAAAAAAATCCCTCTGTGCAGGGAAATGACTGCTGGAAACTCCTAAATATGTTACTTGTGGGTTAACTGATGGCTGATTATATTCCTAAATGCAGAGAAAAAAAACATAAATCTTGTGTTCACAGAGCTTGTGGTGGCTGATGTCTGCAGGTGTTGTTAATCATGGAACAGTCAGCAGTGTGTATGTAAACAGACATTAGACATTATTATTAATTCATTTTAACATAGAATCATGTGCTCTTTCATACAATGAAGAGCACATATAGTAAGGTAAATGGCCCTTTACACTAGTTATGGATGAGTATGTGATGGCTGACTGGATAGTACAGACAGCACACACTCATCTTGGAGAGGGACTGAAGCAACAGACACCCCTCATCTTGGAGAGGGGCTGAAGCAACAGACACCCCTTAGGGGTTAGAGTGCCAAAGGGGCCCCAGATTTACATTATGTAAGTTTAAAAATGGTGCAAATATTCACCCCTCAGTCTAAAAGGCATAACGTGTGCCAGACCTGACAGGCTGGGTGTCTCGGTGAGGAGGTAGGATCAAGATACGTAAGTTAATGGGCCCTTATGTTCCGAGGCTGGATTGGTGAGATCATGTAGGGGTCAGCATTGACCCATGGTGGTTTTAAGACATGCAATAAACACACTCCCCCCCCCCCCTTTCGTGTTATGTTCTTTATTTTCTTTCTAATCTGCCATTTTTATACTTTTTGTCTTATGCTTTTTAAAATGTTATGCTTTCTCTCCCTCTAAGATCACAAAACATTTAGCTAATAACCAATCCCCATAAAATTCTCAGGAAAAAATGTCTTAGACACCACGATATGTCCAGATATGATATTACCAATTTTGTATTGTACCAATGCAATGTTTCTTAGAAAGTGTCATGTCAATAGCTCATCTATCATGGAACGTACTTGTAAAGGATATAACTCTAATGGTCCTAATACTGTGTGTATCAATATTTTGCAAAATGTGGTGCTTTGAATTGTTAATGTGTCTAATAAAACTTATTGAGACAAAAAAAAATGGTGCAAATAAGCATTCTACAATCAAGCCTTGTTGGGAGTGTTTTCTGGCTCCAAGCCACTTAAACCTTATCTTCCTATCTCCCACCACCACTTTGAATGCCTAGAAACATTTTTACATTAGGAGAGGATAGATGGAGATAAGGAGCATTAATAAATGCAATGTGCAGGGCTATATGAAACTTGGTATAATCTTTATATATTAGTAATATGTAATGTCTATGGTCAATAAGAAGTTAAGCATGTTTATACACCTGTGTGTATGTAGATGGCTATTTATACATTCTGTAATGTAGAGGACTATATCTGTATGGGACTATATTCTTTATTATACCAGTACTGTGAAGGACTATATATGATAGCGCACATGTAGATATATGATAGTGCCTATGTAATGCCCATTGGATTTTTAAAAATTACACCACTATTTGTTTGAGTCTTGTTTGTTTCTTGAACAATTGAGAACAGAGTAGAACAGTCTCCAGTAGAAGTAGAAGAAATAATGGAGTTCAAGATGCATAAGATATATTTTATTTACAAGGAAATAAATTGCAAAATGCAGAGCTAAAACTTGGCTTGTATTGGAAAAGAGAAATATTACAAAGAGCATAATCAATAAATTACTTATAACAAGTCTCTAATGACTTATAACAAGTGCATGCTCAGGAGAGATAACTATAGAGGCTGGTTGACAATATAAAAAAGAATTAATGTTTTCCACAGTGTCCTTTACAAAAGTTGCAAAAAAATGAATAAGGGGTAAACGCAAGACACAGAACTATTTACAATGGGTACCCTGTATGACAAAGGACAAGACAAACTTTCTGACACATGAGGAATTGACGACCCTGCTCCCGAGAGCTTACAGAGTAAAATGAGACTCTGCTCCCGAGAGCTTACGGAGTAAAGGAGATGGGGAAGTGACACAAGAGGGCAAGAGTCTAATGGACTGTGTTTATGTAGGTGGTCCTGTAAGCAGGCAGAATTTCTCTCCACATGGCAAATTAGGAGTTCTGAGGCTGGGTTCTTCCTCCTCCAGGACAGTATTTGTTTTCTTTACTTGGCAGTTGCATTACACTGACTTCTTCTTACAAAGCTGAGATCAAACTAATAAAAGTCTATTTTAATGGAGATGAGATGTAGCTGAACTTGTGGATATCTCCTAAAGTTCTCAAATGTTATCATTTCAATGCTTCATTCAATGTCAAACAATGCAGGGAATATTCCATGAAACTTAAGTTCAGTTCCATTTGGCTTAAATTTCTTGTGAGTCTTGGGTTGCAGTTCTTGGGTTGCAGTTCTGTAGAGAAATGAGACAAAGTTAAAAGCCAATGTAGTTTTTACAACATTACATTTGTTATGTTACAGATACAGAAGAGAAGGAAGGGTATGTGTGTGTATGAACACATACAAAATGTTTTCGAAAGTAAAAAAAACAACCATTAAATATGTAATTAGTAGTAGGAGTATATTGAAAAGTTTAACTTTAAATATGTAGTAGTAGTAGTAGTAGTAGTAGTAGTAGTAGTAGTAGTAGTAGTAGTAGTAGTAGTATACTGAAGTGAAAGCCATTATGTTTGTTTCTGTTTACTTGTTTCTTCAACTGGCAAGAAACATTGAATGCAGAAAAAAAATGTGGCAATCCTTAGTGGTAAGTGCTTACAGCAGGACTAATGGAAGTCTAAGTCTACAAGAACCCCCACCCTCGCTGACAAACAAGTCAATGACTGCCCCTAGTAATTAAATAATTGCATATGATAAATAATGAAATGTTGTGCCTAAGTCTATTTCTTCAAAACAGTATAATATTAATATAGGGCAACAGTATAATTTTTAAGTTATTGAATTGCAAGCCTTCGGTCCTCCCTACATCTTTTTAGTAATTGTGCTTTGTGATGTCATTCATTGTGACATATGATTTTTATTCATTTATACAAGAGACTGTGGATTAGTGTATCCGGGGCTGGTTGTTTATTTACTGCGGAAATTGACAACACACCTCTGGTACTCACTAGACATCTCTCACTTAATTGCTCACAATTGATAACACACTGAATAAATGCCTGCCATGCGGCCTGCCATGCCAATTAAAGGGCAGGTCTGGTCATACACAATAAAAATCTGTACTTACACGTAAATACATTTAAGAAAAATGATATACTCACCTCACAGTCTTATCTCCTTAAAGATCTCCAAATGTTCAAATATTTTGCTCTTGTCATTTCAATGCTTCAACTGAAACTAAATTTGGTTCAATTTGGGCTATGTGTCTGGTGGGCAGTGCTGTAGAAAAGAAACATCAAGGTTAAAGAACAATGGAGTTTTAAAACATAACTTTTGAGCACATTTAAAGAGAAAAGGTGTATCTGACCTGTTATGGAGACTCCTGAATTAAATTTTTCAGCTGATTCCCTAATATAGTATCCAATTAAAGATGTCACTGTCACTTCTGGAGTTTAAAACCTACAGCATTAAATATGAGCAAAATAATTAAAAAGTAATCCCTTTAATTTTACAGGTGTATTGTAGTGGAAGCCACCATTTTTTTCTGTGTAACTACTTGAGAACGAACCTTGAATGAAAACAGAATGGCGTAATCCTTATTGTAAGTGCTTCCAGTAAGGTCTTATGGAAGTCTACAAAGTCATTTTTGTGTTGACAAAGCCAATGCACAACTATGCCAGTGGTTGGTCTAGGAAATAACAATTGCATATGATAAACAACTAAAGGCTATAGTTTGAGCATTACCAAAGTCAATCACTTCAAGAGTATAATGTTAATTATAGAGATTCTAGTTTTTGTACATTAGACATTGACTTGCAGATGTCATATCCCTACATCTGTATAGTAACTATATATACTGAAAAATACCAATTACTCACATATTCATTAAGGTGACAACACATCCAAGTGCATTCCTGCCATCGTCTTAGCATACTCACATTTAATTAAATTAAAGCAAATACTATTCTCACCTCATAGTCCTCTCCTCATTGTTCATCATTTACTGTATTTTTATACAGTGCTCCCATTTTTCTGCTGAAAAATACAAGGGGTACAGTAAATACATGGGACTCATGACTATATCAATTTAAACATACATTAACACTAAGTTTCAAGAAGTAACATAACACAGTATACATTTCTAATGCTTCTTATAAAATTAGAAAGTCATTTAGAAAGTCAGTTATATTACTTCAAAAGGTATAATCTACTTTTCTGTCGTACAATTAACCCTCAGTAGTTAAACCATACCTTTATCTATGCAGTCTCAATGTGCAAGGTAGAGTTTGCTCCTTTAAGGGCTTCTTATAGTCATGTTTATAGGCCACAGAACCACTGGCACGTCCCTTTAAGACTTCTTATATAGTTACGTTTATAGGACACAGGCGCATGGTCCCTTTCTGTTGATAAAGCTGATATACAACTAAGTCAGTGGTTGGCCCAGGGAATAACATTTGCATATGATAAATAATGCATTAAAGGCTATAGTTTGAACATTACCAAACTCAATTACTGTAAATATGGAAATACAATGGTTACGTTTTTTGTACACTAGACATTGACTTGCAGATCTCCTGTCCCTAAATGTGTATAGTAAGTGGGCTTTATGGTGTCATCTATTATGACATATGGTGCTTTTCTATACAGAAGTACGTATTGCAGGGCTGCTTTAAAACTAAGCCATGCCAGTCACAAGAAGGCTTGGCCGCCTCAACATACATACACTGAAGTCTATACTCACATTTAAATAAATTAAAGCAAATACTATACTCACCTCCTAGTCCTATCTCCTCACTGGTGGAATTCTTCATCATTTACTGTATTTTTATACAGTGCTCCAATTTGTCTGCTGAAAAATGAAAGGGGTACAGTAAATACACAAATAACAAACAAATAAACAAATAAACTCATAGTCCTATCTCCTTACTGGTGGAAGTATTCATTATTTACTGATTTTATACAGTGCTACCATTTTCTGCAGAAAAATGGCAGGAGTACAGTAAATGCATGGGACTCATGCCTACAGCAATTAAAACATAATACTAAGTTTTAAGAAGTAAAATAACACAGTACACATTTATTATGTTTCTTCTAAAATTAGAAACTTATTTATATTACTTCATTCAGTATAATCATTTTTGCCTATACAAATAACCTAATCCCTCAGTTATTAATTAAACCTTACCTTTATCTATGAAGTTTCAATGTGCAAGGTAGTGTTTCCTCCTTTAAGGCACATGGTTATTCATCACTTGATGTTTAAGCTGTGAATGATTTTGCCTCCCAATGCTGCTCCTTATATAGGGGATTTGGGCTTTGTGACATCATCTATTATGACACATCTCTGATGTAAGAAGTTGTTTGTTACCTGGAAGGCCCCGGTCAGCCTATCAGTATTTGTCAGTAAGGCTCATTTTCTGGGTATACCTTTAATTATGCCAGTATTCAGATATATAGAAAACCGTTTCTTTTACTGCAGGATCAATCCGTGCTTGCTATAATATATTATTCTTAGGTAAATCCATGCTTCTTACAGTATATTAATTCACATTTTCTGTGATATACTTATGCAGGACAACTCTATGCTTGCTATGGTATATTCCATGCAGGGTAGATCACTATGATATAATCATACAAAGTATAACTATGCTTACTTCGGTATATTGATACAGGGTAAATCCAAACTCCCTGCAAGATACTAATGCAGGGCAAATCTATGCTCAATGCAATATGTGATACTGGCTAAGCGGTCTCATTTAGTGCTTTATTTTGCACCATATGGAACCCGATATGCTATGCATTCATTGCAGCTTTCATAAATCTTGGATACGCACAGGTAAGGGACCCATACACACACACAACCCACTGGTATTCAGACGCCTCCGTGCTCCCACAACGTGGACGCACGTAGCGTCATCAATGCCTGATGCGTTTCGACGTAATGACGTCTTTCTCAAAGGACTTAGACTGGTAGGCCGTCGGATCAGCCTTCTTAAGCATTCCCATTACCAAAGCTTATATAGAGCCCTTTAGAATTTGCCGAATTGCAATTTAATAAGGCTGTAAGTGTCCAGTATTTTAGCAGAGTGCCTGGTTCAGAACTTAAAGTACCACTGTAGTTTGGTAAAAGTATGTTACAAAATAAAATTAGATGCTATGCAAGACAGGAGCATAAAAGCATATTAGAGGAAATCTTTATTTAGATGACTCATGGCCAGGCACGGATTTACCATTAGGCACAATAGACAAGTTCCTAGGGGTGCCTGTCTGCAGGGGTGTTGTGTTTTTACAATATATTAAAACAGACTTTGAAAATACACACAGCTCCTTGCATGAAGTGCTATGCCTTGGTGGTGGGAAAAAAAAAGGACCTCTCAGAGTTGTACTACTTATAAAGTAATTTCCTCTTTTCCATACAAAGCATGATGGGAGGTGTAGTCTCAACTACAAACAAGCCAACAACCTGCACAATTCTCCATGAATGGTTCTCAGGCAAATGTTATAGGGAGTTCACAGAGATTTGCCAAATGAGACAGTGACACCCAAAACGTTAAAGGACCACTGAAGTTCAAGAACAATAAACTTGTTTGTCAAGTATGTACAACAGTATTTGCAGCTGCTTAATCCATTGACATTTTTTATAAAATCTGACGTTTTGAAGACTCTGTTTATGAGTACAGAAATCCAGAATTGTGCTGTCAACTTCCCCAGGATATAAATAACCAACCGTATGTACTACCTTGACATCCCTTATCTACCTTTGCATAGTGATATAAAAGCACAATGGATGACATCACAAAGTCAAAGACTTGCAAATCAAAAGCTTATATTATACTCTTTTAAAAAAAAATATATTTGGGCTCAGCCTTTAATTCACTAGCTATCTGTTTATGAGAGCTGGATGATGGGGTCGTGTGCTTGTAGTTATCAGTGGATAGAGGGCTGAGGAAGCAGGGAACAGGCAGAAGTCCAGAGTCATTGTTTGACCCTCTCATACAACATTAATGTAATTTAACTATTTCCTTATTTATACCTTGAGATTGGTCATGGACAAAATTACACAGTCCTATACCGCTTCTGATGGAACAGACCACTTTCAAAAGAAAGTTCTTCCCTCCTTCCAAACACTCCAACATCTCTTCTTCAAAGGGACAGTCCCACTTGGTCAAACATCTCTTTCCCAGCTAATCATATCCATCTTTCCATCTCTTTTTCCTTTTCAATTGTTTTTCTCAATATTTAAGGAGAAAGAAACTTTGCAAAGATATATTTAGTAATAAACTACAAACATGCTATCACAGAGAGTCCCAAACTGTTGTCCATCGACCATCAGTTGCCCATGAGCTTCATCTAGCTGGAGTACAAATGTAGTAGTATTACAAAAAATTGTGTAATATAATTAATGTATATTAATAAAAGTGCATAACAAATATTATATATGCTTCTAAGTAGTACCGTATATACTCGAGTATAAGCCGACCCGAGTATAAGCCGAGGCACCCATTTTACCACAAAATACTGGGTAAAATGAGTGACTCGAGTATATGCCAAGGGTGGGAAATGTGCTGCCCCATTTGTGCCCTCTGTGTCCCCCTCTCTCTCCCCTCTCCCTTCCCTGTGTCTCTTCTCCCCTCTCCCTTCCCTGTGTCTCTTCCAACCTCTCTCTTCCCTGTGTCTCTTCCCCCCTCCCTTATCACCCTCCTCAACCCCCCTCCTCAACCTCCTTCCTCATCCTCAACCTCCCTCCTCATCCTCAACCTCCCTCCTCATCCTCAACCTCCCTCCTCAACCTCCCTCCTCATCCTCCCTCCTCATCCTCCCTCCTCATCCTCCCTCCTCATCCTCAACCTCCCTCCTCATCCTCAACCCCCTCCTCAACCTCCCTCCTCAACCCCCCATCCTCAATCCCCCTCCTCAACCCCCCCATCCTCATCCTCTTTCCTCAACCCCCCATCCTCAACCCCCCCATCCTCATCATCTCTCCTCAACCCCCCATCCTCAACCCCCCTCCTCAACCTCAACCCCCTCCTCAACCCCTCCTCCTCCTCATCCTCAACCTCCCTCCTCATCCTCAACGTCCCTCCTCAACCACTTCCTCAACCTCCCTCCTCAACCCCCCCATCCTCAACCCCCTCCTCAATCCCCCCATCCTCATCCTCAACCCCCTCCTCAACCCCCTCCTCAGCCTCAACCCTCCTCAACCTCAACCCTCCTCAACCTCAACCCCCCCTCAACCCCAACCCCCCCTCCTCAACCTCCCTCCTCAACCCCCCATCCTTAACCCCCCATCCTCAACCTGACTCCTCAACCTCAACCCCCCTCCTCAACCTCAACCCCCCTCAACCTCCCCCACTCCAACCCCCCTCCTCAACCCCCAGTATATGCTAATGATGCGGCGCACATGTGACGTCACATGCGCGCCGGCGCCGGGTCAAGGAGCAGAGGCCGGAGCACAAGCAGGTAAGTGAGAGGAGAGGGGGGAGGTATTTAGTGGGGTTTAGGGGGAGGAGTAGGGTTGAGGGGGGTTTAGGTTGAGATAAGGGGAGGGAAAGAGACACGGGGGGTAGAGAGACACACGGGGGGGTTAGAGATACACGGGGGGGTTAGAGACACACAGGGGGGTTAGAGAGACACTGGGGGGGGGGGGAGAGTGACTCGAGTATAAGCCGAGGGGGGCCTTTTTTGCCTTAAAAAAAGGGCTGAAAAACTCGGCTTATACTCGAGTATATACGGTATATGTTATTGTTTATAAGTGATAAACAATTAACCGCAAATACATTATTACAAGGTCCGGAAAGACCATCAGCAACTCCTCAGCAATTTTCAAGTGCACTTGGGAGAACCACTGTACTAACAAATATTGCATGTTTTAAAAAATATAGGCCCCTCTTTGCCAATTTGGAATGACAGGGAATATCCAGTTTGTGTCAGTAAAGTATAATTGTTAGTATTGTCACCCTTTATTTATAAATCAACAGCATTTTCTATAGTGCTATTTACAAATTAGAATAAAATACAGTGGGTACAAATAGCAAATAACAAGTACAGATAAAATACAAATATAAGATGCATTTTTGGGGAACAGAGTTAGTGTAACAAGGTTGCGGTTCATACTCAGAAGAGCTTACAAAGGTAAGGGTGAGTTGAGAGACAGGAGGGCGACATATGCACAATTTTACTATGGTGCTATGGGAGCATGCATAGATGGAGAAGAGAAGTGTGACTATGGCTGAACCTTGGGGTCAGTGTGAGTTGGAAAAAAAGTGGTTCCAGAGAAGGAGACATTAAATATTCAATTTTCTAGATAGATTGTAAACCACAAGAGAACTGTGTTATGGGTATCAAGGGAATAGAGAATTTGGATAAGAGGGTGGTCAACTGTATCAAAGGCAGCCAAGTGATAAAGGAGAATTAGTAGAGAGAAGTGATCCTTTGACTTGCTGTAAGCAGGTTATGATTTTTGCAAGAATTGTCTCTATGAAGTGTTGGGGATGCGGTCAAGAAGAGACTTGGAGGAAAGCAATTGAGTTAGGTGAGTGTAAAATAGCCACTCAAGTAGTTTTGAAGCCGAAGGAAAGCAGAGTCAGTTGGATGCAGAAGCTGGGTCAGATGAGGGTTTCTTGATGATGGGTGTAAGTAAGTAAGGCATGTTTTAAATATGATAGTATCTTGATGTGTTTAGGGAAACGTTGAATAGATGTGCGAAAGTTGAGAATAAGTGTGGGCAAGT
Source organism: Discoglossus pictus (assembly GCA_027410445.1). Classification (NCBI taxonomy): domain Eukaryota; kingdom Metazoa; phylum Chordata; class Amphibia; order Anura; family Alytidae; genus Discoglossus; species Discoglossus pictus. The sequence continues at coordinate 18,880 of JAPZIH010000237.1, forward strand.
TAAAAGGTGCGAGGTTGATAGAAGACCAGAGATTTCATCCTCAGTTACAAGGTTAAAGGAGCCCCCTGTAAACATGGAATTGAGTAAGGGCAAAGCCTGGGTGTTACAGGTTTGTTGAAAGCAGGGCGTGAGCCATGTCGAGAGAAAAATTCCTTTCATATTATATCAATTTAATTTTTAAAGTTTCTTGTAAAGTCTACCAACATGAGACAGGAAGGGGTGGGAGAAAAGATGTTTGAGGTTGAAGACAAAGTATTAAAGATATTAAAGGTAGTGTTGTTTTGTAAAATTGAGGGCAAAGAAGTAGTAGGGCAGAATAAATGTGTAATCCAGGTTGGGCCAGGGTGGGAGGGCCCCCTGAAGCCCTTATACTACAGACAAAAAAATGAAATGCTAATTTATATATATATATATATATATATATATATATATATATATATATTTATATATATATATATATATATATATATATATATACAGTATGTCACAAAAGTGAGTACACCCCTCACATTTTTGTAAATATTTTATTATATCTTTTCATTTGACAACACTGAAGAAATGACACTCTGCTACAATATAACGTAGTAAGTGTACAGCCTGTATAATAGTGTAAATTTGCTGTCCCCTCAAAATAACTCAACACACACCCATTAATGTCTAAACTGTTGGCAACAAAAGTGAGTACACCCCTAAGTGAAAATGTCCAAATTGGGCCAAAAGTGTCAATATTTTGTGTGGCCACCATTACTTTCCAGCACTGCCTTAACCCTCATGGGCATAGAGTTGACCGGAGCTTCACATGTTGCCACTGGAGTCCTCTTCCACTCAATACACAATTCCAATTAAATTGTTTATTAGATATCAGACTAAGAACTTAGCATCCAAATAGTACTTGATATATATACAAAAATAGAAAATGTAACTCCCCCAGGAGTAGCATCCCTATGTCTTGTTTGCGAGACCTCCTGACTGAAGGGCTATAGTGTGCCCCACAAACTGGCTTGTATCCCTGATGTCTAGTAGACTTGAACAGCAACCATTCCAGGAGCAAACAACCAAATTATAAGTAAAGGAGCTATTATGTAATCAAATCAAACTCCTGTGTCTCTTTCTGAGGCCTCCTTACTCATGGGCTATGGTGTGCCCCACAAACTAGCTGAATGCCCTATGTGTAATGGTAATAATTTCCAGATACAAAAGTCAGGATCAGTACCAAATGCAAAGTTCAAAAGACAATTTAAAATACATATACCACATCCATACTGGTAAAAATAAAAATACATTTTTAGCCTAGTGTCCTCAATGGGACTAACTGCCTCATTCCAGTACCCCACTATTATTGGACTAGCAATTATTCAAAGGTCTAATGTCCCATTCTTAAGGCTACTATTGCTGTCTAGTGAGTGGTAACTGCTATAGGCTGCATAAATGATTGGTCCTGACGGTTTTAGGAGAAAACTGTTTCACCATTGCATGGGCTTTGTCAAAGGCTAATAGAATTATTCAGCCTGATATCTAATAAACAATGTCATTGGGATTGTGTATTGAGTCTACAAAGGTATAATAGTAGATATATTCTTTAAATAACATTAACCCATTATTGGGATTTGTGATAAAGATTTCCAAATACACATCCTCTTTAGAACTATTAGTATTATCAGATGGTTATATATTTATTTAAGTGTCAGATTTTTTTTAAATGGTGTAGTTGATTTCCTGGTGTAAATAAAGGTTTACCTATGTTTTGTTCTATATTTATATTTTGTTCTCATTTTAGTGTTGCTTGAGACTTGATAAAGAGAGGTTCAACGTCTCGAAAGCTTGTCAATATAAACAAGACGTTTGTCCTATACAAAAGGTATCAAATTATATTGCAATACTCATTATTAATCTATATATATATAGATTAATAATTCCTAATTACTATGGGCCTCATTCTATTATCGGCCGTAAATCGGCCGTAAGGCTGCGATTCCTTGCGGGGGTTCAGTTAACTCGCGATTCTATTATACGGCCCCGCAAGGATCTCCTTTTACGGCCGGCCGCATATCTTGGAACCGGCCGTAATCTGTGAAATATAAAAACTGAAAAATAAATTCAAGCCTGCACTGTACAGCTCTGTAAATGCTAGGGATCATATTGGGGGACATGAGGATTAAAAGGAACCCACTCTCAAGCTTGCACATCTGCCCAAACCCAAGTTCAAATTAACTGTTTATTTTCCGGCTGCGGCGTGGGCGTGTCTGAGGTGCTCCAAGCACTCTGGACTTTTTACATGGATATTTTACGGATATTAAAAATAAAATATTTTACGGATTTGAGTATAGGATAATTATGTGCTATTTTTTCTAACACCTAAAATCCCTTTATAGTCTTCTAAAAGTGCAGGATGGCTTTATTTGAGCTATTTTATGTGCTTAATTGGTGCTAGCGAGACCTCTTTCCTGCAAGTAAGCTGCGGCTCGTTTTTAGCCTTGCAGAGAGGTTTCCCGGAGCAATTGAATTGCAAATCTCTTGCGGCCGTTTTAGATCAAAGGCTTTCCTCCGGCGCGAGCGGCCGCAAGAGATAGCAAGGCACCGGCCGCAAGCCTGCCGGAATCCCCGGCCGTAAGGGAATAGAATAGCAGAATAGCTTGCGGCCGGTCCTTGCGGCCCCGCAACGGCTGCGGCCGATAATAGAATGAGGCCCTATATATATATATATATATATATATATATATATATATATATATATACACACACAATAAGTTGGCATATACTGTAGACTTTGTCCCCCCCACACACACACAGAATTTTGGGGGTTCCTACGCCCATGACTTTAACTATATACCAAGTATTTTTTGGATGAATATTTTGTGCTTAAAAAACAGTTTCTACTGCTGGTTATCAGTATGAAACGTTGCATTTTGATTGATAATGATGAAAAAATATGTACATAACAAGATCTGCTTATTCCAGTGTGACAATGCAGTACGTCACACGTCTTAATACTGTACTTTATTCATCTTCAGGGTCAGAATTTAATCAACACTTTATTTTTATTATACTATTTTAAAAAAACTGATCTTGATGAAGTACTGATGACTGTTAGTAAAGCAAAAAATAAACACAGATTTTATATTTATTAGCTATTTATTCAATTGGTATTCATGGTAGACGTCTAATACATTACCATATATGTGAGTATAGTTTTACTTGTGTATTTATTTTTTGTTTATTCAAGACAAAAAAAGTTTACAGCAGTGTATAATATGTTACATCACCATATATGGTTTCCAGTAATGATCCAGGCTGTGTAACAAATAATAATTGTACATAGTGTTAGAAATATTATGGTCCAGAAGGAGACTCCTTGCATCATTCACTGCAACAATCACTCTCCAGAAATGTATCCTGGATCTCTTCAAGGTCCTGCATCAACACTTTATTTAGATTTATGACTTTTCTCCCACATAATTGTGCTCTGAGTCAGACTTAACAAATTCTCAAACTAATTTTTTTATTTGTACAGTGGTCCTTTAAGAACTCAGGGGCTTCAAGTGAAATAGGTTGCCCGTCACTGCCATATATAAAGCAATTAGATGTGACCACTTTAGAAAACCTACAGAAAACGTATAAATATAAATGATAAAGCACATTAAATTCGATGGCAGATGACAACTAATAGAACCATTTACAGCCACATTAAATTGCAAGCCCGTAAGTGCAACGTGAGACCCGCAACGGCTGTAAGCTCGAAATTCTGCCTACCTACGTTGCTATTAAATTGGAACCTGCTGCGAGCTACGGGGCGGAGATGCAAACTCGTAAATCATCTGTCAGATGTTGGATGCGGGGCCGGGAATGTAATCAATTAGTCAGACCCATAGTTATGGGTTTAGATGAGCCAATGGCAAAAGAGATCTTCAGACTTACGTCACTGAAAAATGGAGCTGGGATTTCAATTACGAGTTACGAACGGACCCACGTTCCTCAATATTGCAATATTGATAAAGCCGTAAATATGATATTCTATTACATGCGAGTTACATATGTATTAACACATTGATTGCCGGGATCGATATAACACAGAATATAAATATGAAATAAAGTATTTTTGGGGGCCGATTTGCGGGATTGAGAATGTTGTGCTATTAATTCTAAGACCTAACATCACTTTCATTTTTAAAAAATGTACAGTAGTGTGTTTTTGTTGGCATTACAAGTGCTCCATATTGGACTTTACCCCCCTTGCGGATCCTCTCGAGCACACATTGGGCTTTGGGCTCCATTTGCTTGTTTTACGGTTTGCTTGCAATCGACTTTGTTGCAATTTAATAGCATGATTGGGTTACGGGCTTGACAGATCAAAGGATTTACATCCGCAAAGTTCAACGTTGCTCAACCCGAAGCCTATTCTCACCCGTCCTGCATCTTAACCCACAAGTCCGCTGCTGGCTGCATTACAGGGCCTATCTAATAGCCGTAACCCGTAACATTGGAGTAACGCGCTACGTTTTAAAGCGTAGCCCGAATTTAATGGGGCTGTTAGTCTGCCCAAGCTATCTACTTAAAAACTTGGTTTAATCAATTCTTAAGATAGTCCCTCGTATGTATTCCTTTACTATATTTTGTCTTACTACTTCTACTGGAAGACTGTTCTACTTACCACCGACTCTTTCTAAGCTAAATGTATAAAGACAACTGAATAAAAAATATAAAATATTAAAAAAATAGCTGAACTAACAAAAAAACTGATAGTTTGATCAATATAATCAAATAGATACATTTATAAATGGAAATGTATAAACTCTTAGACACATTTTACTGTTTATCAAATAAAGAAATCTATTGTTTAAATGCATTTTTATTTGATGCATGTGGTGCACATTCCTTGCCATAGAATTACACAATGTTTGTCTCAATTTATCTCAAAAGATAAACAATATATTGGGAAATACACTGTGTATTTTACATGGACTCAGGATCTTATAAGCAGTGAAGATCACAGCAGTTTCAAACTAGGCCGGAAGACATGATTTTTTTAAAACTAGACCCATTTCGCTTATTAACACTGATATTGGAGAAGCATATAGCTGGAAGAGTAAACTAAATTCTCCCGACTCTGATATACCCGAATCAAATGGGGTTATCCCCTCTGGACAGGCATTAGAAAATACACAACGTTGTAAAGATATGATTTGGCGAACTAATTCACAAAGGGACCCTCTTGCTTTAATTCCTATAGAAGCAGAGACGGCCTTTATAACGCTTCATGGCCCTTCATATTTGAAACCCTCATTATTTTTAACATAGAGGATGCAATATGCAACTTAAGAGCTTTGCTATATTTACTGCGTAGAGCTTCCCTACTGTTAGTTCACAAACATATGTCTTTCCCATACTTAATGGTACAAGACTGGATTTCCGCTATCTGCTGTCCTCTTTGCCTTCACATTGGAAATGTTCCTAAATCATATAAGAAATAATTCTAACATTTTCAGAATGGAAATACAAAAAAACTCATATAAAATAGTCACATACACAGATGACATCTTACTTTCACTTAGGGAACCTTTAACTTAACTCAGCTGATGAAATATCATGATATTCCCCATTAAAATGTGTTTAAATTAATACTCTTAAGTCAGTTTTACTACCACTAAATATTCCTCTTTTAGACATTAAACAGATCAAACTAAACTGTAATTTCCAAATAGCTCAGCCCTCCAATCATTACCTGGTGACAAATTCGTGCCCTATACTTAAGAATCCCGAAAGTATTTTACTTTTTTGCACCAGGGCCCTCCAGTGACTCGCGCCACTACTGTGTTTGATAAGATAATCCACCCACTTACTCAGGTCCCAAGTCAGCAGGAAATGTTGAAGATGTACCTTTATAAACAAACCTTCAATTATTAAACATCACTCTAAAATAAATGTAAGGTGGTAGCTTACTTGGCTGTTAATACTTACTTGGCTGTTAAATACTTTACCAACATGTAAAGCTTTTCCTAAACTACAGTAGTCAATTGACACCATACATGTTTATCATTTCATTATGAAAGAATATCAGAAAAATCCCTGTTTTAGTTTTTTTAATTTTTTGCTCACTTCTTTAAATGGCATTATGCCATTATAGTAAAATAAGAGAAAATTGCTAAATATTTAATGACTTTGTTTCACGGTTTTGGACAGCTTATCATTATTTTACTACCAGCGTTGCAGCTTAAATACATGTTCCACACTAGGGATTTGAATTAATTAATCTGTACAGTAACTTTACTTTGAATAGACTTACTAACCTTAGAAATAATGATTTTGAAGATAACTTAGTAAATACACAAAAGATAAAAGACAGAAAGCTAAATAAAACAAAAAAATGACAGTTTAATTCATGGGCATATTTAGGTTTTACATTTCCTAGGCCATTCATATTTGTGTCCCCTCCCCACTTTTCCATTTACACTGTATATTTTAACTTATATGTTTTTGTGTGTTTATTTATGTTTATGGGGTGGGGAAAAGTATCAAGTACACTTACAGGAATATCACTGCACATACAGTAGACATTTCTGCTTATATACAAATATATTTCAATGTACTGCAATATATTTTCAGGTCGCCTGCTGCCCACCCGAAAATGTGCTGCCCTAGGGCCTGTACCTCATGGGCTTAGGCAGAAACACACCCCTGGTGTACCGGAAATAGATTATTACTGTTTATAGTGGTAGTTATATTCATAATAAGCATGTATAGTAACTTTCCTGTGTACACACACATACATAAAGTGACCAAATTAAGGCGTCAGCTTACAAAAAAAATTGAGACCCATTCCACCTTCAAACAGACTTCTTCCTCTCTTTTCTTATAAATTCCTATCCAAAATCATTTCTTATCTTCTAGTGATCTTATCCCCCTTTCTTTCTCTTTTTCCCATCAGCTCTCTTTCTCTCTCCTGCTCCCCAGCCATTTCTCTCAGACTGCCCCTACTCCTTAGTAGCCTTTCTTACCTCTCTGTTATACTATTCAACAGCCATCTCTCTCATTATGTACCTGGTTCATAGCAGTCTCTAAAATCAATGTCAACCAGCAGTCTCTCTGATACACCCTGCTCCCCAGTGCCATCTCGAAAACTGTTATCTTCCAATCTTTCATATACCGGCCATATTAATTTGACCTCTTTCTCATACAGTCTTTCTTTACAAGTAACCTGACCTTACATCGCAGTGGTTGTGCATTACTTGCACATCACTGGACCTATCATCATAATGGATGTCACCCCCAATGTCTGTAAATTACATCACAAAGCTCTACACCATATACATAGGGTCCTTGATCTGCCCTTCCTCCACCATTAAGCCTTTTTAGATATTAATATCAGGTTTGGTATTGTTGAGTGGGATCAATGATAATGAAAGAGTAAAGTGGAGAGAACAGACAAGGCATGGACCTGAGTGGATACTCATGGGTGGGATGTAGCTCCTTACTGTATCAACGCCCATCACATACACTTTACAGAGTCCGTCCCAGTCTGGTTGAGTGACCCCAACCACATTAGCAGTTCCAAGACCATGGACCTCACCTGCCCAAGGGTAGGAAACCTGGCATTGGAGGTAGCCAGTAACGGTATTTATGAACTCAAAAGAATCCACACCCTTATCTGTTTACTTTGTCTACTTCTACGATGACCTTAGACTCCAGTGCCTATAATTCTTCTCTGCAAAAAATACTTTGAAAGTTATTTTATAATTAGGGATGCTGTGATCATTACACTTGGGATATATATACCATAAAAGACATTTACAAAGAAAACAGGAGAAACAGCACACCCCAAGCGTACGTTTACGGCCTTCATTGGGCCTCATCAGTGAGGTGTAGCTCAACTCCCTAAGGCACAGTGAGAAAGGGGTCCACGTCTGGAGTCCCCCATCACCCTTAGACTAATCCCTAATGTCATTTGCATAAACAAAAAACAGAGATGTGCTCAATCAGAGAACAAACTAACCTTAATAGGTTGGTTCTGTGGACATGAAGGGCACAAGTGAGCTAAAAGAGGTTGCTCTCAGAGTGGGTTATCATGCCCATAGAACTAACCTATTAAGGTTAGTTTGTTTTCTGATGAGCACCTCTGACTTATTTGTTTTGTTTATGCAAATTACCCTTAGGGTTTAGTTTCCCTAAGAGGTATAGGGGACTCCAGACGTGGCTTCCTTGCTCACTGTGCCTTAGGGAGTTCAGCTGCACCTCACTGACGAGGCCCATGGAAGTCGGAAATGTACATATAGGGTTTTCCGTTTCTCCTGTTCAGGATAGAGTTGCCTGGTATTTTGAGGTTGGATCACTCATTTGAGTAAAATCAGACTGATATACTAGAGGATATTTCTCCTTGTGAAGGGCACAAGTGAGCTAAAAGAGTTTGCTCTCAGAGTGGGTTATCATGTCCATAGAGCTAACCTATTAAGGTTAGTTTGTTCTCTGATTAGCACCTCTGACTTTTGTTTTGTTTAGTTTAACATGTTCCATGTTCAGGATCATGCCCATTGATTGCTCAGGAAACCATTCCCTGTCCATTATTGGATCCATGGATAAATGTGCATAACACCATTAAGTTAGAAGTGCTTCTACTAAACTGACTGACCTGCTAAGCAGTACCAAGAAACCTTCTATGTGCTGCCTACATGCTGCTTACTTGTGGAAAACAAGGTTCCCACCTTCCAACACTAGTGCTAATGGCACCAATGTGGATTGGACTCTGGGTGTGGAAGATTTTCAGAATTTCACTGTTCTGCTTCCATTGAAGTTGGAGAGTCCAGCATTGGACAATGCCAAATGTACCTTTACATAAAGGCTAGTGTATACGTGGATAGCCTTCCAGTGGAAGAAGTATGGTCAAATACAGTTCAGCATGTCTGTAATAAGCATAAAGCTACCCTGAGGCTTACGCAAAGCTTTTATGGTGATAGAATGGGAAGACGAGATGGGCTTTTTTTCCCATGCCATAAAATCTATATTTCTGTTGACTGCCTCCTGCCCACCTCTGGTGATATCTTCTTCATCCCTCTTGATGGACTTTGAATACTTTTCCACTGACCAACTTGTTAATCTAGGGTTTGTAGGCAACCATCAGCCTTAACACCCAACCACTCTGCTTCTATAATGTTTGTGATTAAATGCGTTCATTTACAGTATACTTTTCAGGTTCATCTCAGAAACTAACTATCTCTTCTCCATTTGTATGACTTCCATAAGTGACCTCTTCACTTCCAAACCTGTTCACTGCTCTGGCAGGGCTGTATCCACTACCTCATTGGAGAAAAGATATTGCATTTTGCTCTATAAAATATTTTGAATTATTAAAAAAATAACTAGACTGTCAAGTGTCTGCTTTATACTACAGTCTACTACACGCAGTCTATAGTCTACACTCTGTAGATTTGAATTAGATGTCATATTACAGGGTGCATTTACAGTATAACAAAGGAGAGAGATCAGTGACATTTTAAGATAAGGAAGTGAAATTCAGTGCCCAAATATGGTATTTTTAAAATAATATACAACATAACAAAGTCAGAGGTGCTCATCAGAGAACGAACTAACCTTAATAGGTTAGTTCTAAAGCCATGATAAGCTACTCTGAGAGCAACCTCTTTTAGCTCACTTGTGCCCTTCACAGGGAGAAATATCCTGTAGTATATCAGTCTGGTCCAACTCAAAAGAGTGAACCAGCCCCGAAATACCAGGCAATTGGAACCCTGAACAGGAGAAACAGCAAACCACAGACGCGTTTTGGCCTTTATGGGCCTCATCAGTGAGGTGCAGCTGAACTCCCTAAGGCACAGTGAGCAAGGGGTCCACGTCTGGAGTCCCCTATTACCTTTAGGGAGACTAAACCCTAAAGGTAATTTGCATATACAACATAACAAAGTCAGAGGTGCTCATCAGAGAAAGAACTAGCCTTAATAGGTTAGTTCTATAGCCATGATAAGCTACTCTGAGAGCAACCTCTTTTAGCTCACTTGTGCCCTTCACAGGGAGAAATATCCTGTAGTATATCAGTCTGGTCCAACTCAAAAGAGTGAACCAGCCCCGAAATACCAGGCAATTCTACCCTGAACAGGAGAAACAGCAAACCACAGACGCGTTTCGGCCTTTATGCGCCTCACTGACGAGGCCTATAAAGGCCGAAACGCGGCTGTGGTTTGCTGTTTCTCCTGTTCAGGGTAGAATTGCCTGGTATTTCGGGTCTGGAACCCTCTAGTGAGTGGGACCAGACTGGTATATTACAGGATATTTCTCCCTGTGAAGGGCACAAGTGAGCTAAAAGAGGTTGCTCTCAGAGTGGCTTATCATGGCTTTAGAACTGATGAGCACCTCTGACTTTGTTGGTTTGTATATGCAAATTACCTTTAGGGTTTAGTCTCCCTAAGGGTAATAGGGGACTCCCGACGTGGACCCCTTGCTCACTGTGCCTTAGGGAGTTCAGCTGCACCTCACTGACGAGGCCCATAAAGGCCGAAACGCGGCTGTGGTTTGCTGTTTCTCCTGTTCAGGGTAGAATTGCCTGGTATTTCGGGTCTGGAACCCTCTAGTGAGTGGGACCAGACTGGTATATTACAGGATATTTCTCCCTGTGAAGGGCACAAGTGAGCTAAAAGAGGTTGCTCTCAGAGTGGCTTATCATGGCTTTAGAACTGATGAGCACCTCTGACTTTGTTGGTTTGTATATGCAAATTACCTTTAGGGTTTAGTCTCCCTAAGGGTAATAGGGGACTCCCGACGTGGACCCCTTGCTCACTGTGCCTTAGGGAGTTCAGCTGCACCTCACTGACGAGGCCCATAAAGGCCGAAACGCGGCTGTGGTTTGCTGTTTCTCCTGTTCAGGGTAGAATTGCCTGGTATTTCGGGTCTGGAACCCTCTAGTGAGTGGGACCAGACTGGTATATTACAGGATATTTCTCCCTGTGAAGGGCACAAGTGAGCTAAAAGAGGTTGCTCTCAGAGTGGCTTATCATGGCTTTAGAACTGATGAGCACCTCTGACTTTGTTGGTTTGTATATGCAAATTACCTTTAGGGTTTAGTCTCCCTAAGGGTAATAGGGGACTCCCGACGTGGACCCCTTGCTCACTGTGCCTTAGGGAGTTCAGCTGCACCTCACCGATGAGGCCCATAATGGCTGAAACGCGGCTGTGGTTTGCTGTTTCTCCTGTTCAGGGTAGAATTGCTTGGTATTTTGGGGCTGGGTCACTCTTTTGAGTGAGACCAGACTGATATATTACAGAATATTTCACCCTGTGAAGGGCACAAGTGAGCTAAAAGAGGTTTCTCTCAGAGTGGCTTATCATGGTTTTTACAACTGATGAGCACCTCTGACTTTGTTGGTTTGTATATGCAAATTACCTTTGGGGTTTAGTCTCCCTAAGGGTAATAGGGGACTCCAGACGTGGACCCCTTGCTCACTGTGCCTTAGAGAGTTCAGCTGCACCTCACTGGCGAGGCCCATAAACGCCGAAACGCGTCTGTGGTTTGCCGTTTCTCCTGTTCAGGGTAGAATTGCCTGGTATTTCGGGGCTGGGTCACTCTTTTGAGTGAGACCCGACTGATATATTACAGGATATTTCTCCCTGTGAAGGGCACAAGTGAGCTAAAAGAGGTTGCTCTCAGAGTGGCTTATCATGGCTTTAGAACTAACCTATTAAGGTTGGTTCGTTCTCTGATGAGCACCTCTGACTTTGTTGGTTTGTATATGCAAATTTCCTTTAGGGTTTAGTCTCCCTAAGGGTAATAGGGGACTCCAGACGTGGACCCCTTGCTCACTGTGCCTTAGGGAGTTCAGCTGCAACTCACTGACGAGGCCCATAAAGGCTGAAACGCGTCTGTGGTTTGCTGTTTCTCCTGTTCAGGGTAGAATTGCCTGGTATTTCGGGGCTGGGTCACTCTTTTGAGTGAGACCAGACTGATATATTACAGGATATTTCTCCCTGTGAAGGGCACAAGTGAGCTAAAAGAGGTTGCTCTCAGAGTGGCTTATCATGGCTTTAGAACTAACCTATTAAGGTTGGTTCGTTCTCTGATGAGCACCTCTGACTTTGTTGGTTTGTATATGCAAATTACCTTTAGGGTTTAGTCTCCCTAAGGGTAATAGGGGACTCCAGACGTTGACCCCTTGCTCACTGTGCCTTAGAGAGTTCAGCTGCACCTCACTGACAAGGCCCATAAACGCCGAAATGCGTCTGTGGTTTGCTGTTTCTCCTGTTCAGGGTAGAATTGCCTGGTATTTCGGGGCTGGGTCACTCTTTTGAGTGAGACCCGACTGATATATTACAGGATATTTCTCCCTGTGAAGGGCACAAGTGAGCTAAAAGAGGTTGCTCTCAGAGTGGCTTATCATGGCTTTAGAACTAACCTATTAAGGTTGGTTCGTTCTCTGATGAGCACCTCTGACTTTGTTGGTTTGTATATGCAAATTACCTTTAGGGTTTAGTCTCCCTAAGGGTAATAGGGGACTCCAGACGTGGACCTCTTGCTCACTGTGCCTTAGGGAGTTCAGCTGCACCTCACTGACGAGGTCCATAAAGGCTGAAACGCGTCTGTGGTTTGCTGTTTCTCCTGTTCAGGGTAGAATTGCCTGGTATTTCGGGGCTGGGTCACTCTTTTGAGTGAGACCAGACTGATATATTACAGGATATTTCTCCCTGTGAAGGGCACAAGTGAGCTAAAAGAGATTGCTCTCAGAGTGGCTTATCATGGCTTTAGAACTAACCTATTAAGGTTGGTTCGTTCGCTGATGAGCACCTCTGACTTTGTTGGTTTGTATATGCAAATTACCTTTAGGGTTTAGTCTCCCTAAGGGTAATATGGGACTCCAGACGTGGACCCCTTGCTCACTGTGCCTTAGGGAGTTCAGCTGCACCTCACTGACGAGGCCCATAAAGGCCGAAACACGTCTGTGGTTTGCTGTTTCTCCTGTTCAGGATAGAATTGCCTGGTATTTCGGGCTGGGTCACTCTTTTGAGTGAGACCCGACTGATATATTACAGGATATTTCTCCCTGTGAAGGGCCCAAGTGAGCTAAAAGAGGTTGAAGTCTCAGAGTGGTTTATCATGGCTTTAGAACTAACCTATTAAGGTTGGTTCGTTCTCTGATGAGCACCTCTGACTTTGTTGGTTTTTAAAATAATAGACAGAAACAATAACTTTATTAATTGAAAGGTTATAAAAATGTTTTTTCTTATAGTAAACTTACATTGATGTTTGTGATTTTTACCTATTTTGTGATCAAACCATGGGTACTTGTAATTGGTAATTATTCCCTACAATCTTCTAAAGCTTTCCTATTGTATATTCGTGTGAACAGTGATTCAAAATATGAGACTTACATCAGTGGTTCTCGACCGTAGGTGCCAGTCATCAGAGAAAAAATGGGTAGTTGACTGAGAAAGAGCCATAATTGGGATGAGAAAGACTGATAATTGGGAGAGATTTGTCACTTAGAAGAGTCATTTACACTGTAGTAATTAAATTATTGAAGAAGCGATATGTTCATACTTTAGATATCAAATGCAGTCAAGAGAAAGCAGTCCCTAATTGTTAGCCAGAAGCCTGAGAGCAAAGTACGCCCAATCCAGGATTTCCCAAATCAGGAATAAAGAGGGCGACCTCATATATAGCCAAAATGAAGTACAAAAAGTTTTTAGGGAATATTACCAAAATATATACTCTACTAAACAGGTGGCCGTGGAAAATAACATTGCTTCTTACTTAAACTCACTAGACCTTCCTCAAATCTCGCCCGATGATTTACACTCTTTAAATAAGGAAGTTACTGTCAAGGAAGTCCTAGAAGCGATTAAGGACCTAAAACTAGGAAAATCCCTGGGCCCGGATGGGTTCACCAATATCTACTATAAGAAATTCTCAACACTTCTGGCTCCTCATCTATGTAATCTCTTTAACTCGATACTGAGAGGGGAGATTGCCCCCCCAGAACTAAACCATGCTGACTTAACAATATTCCCTAAAGAGGCTAGAGTTCAGAGAGATGCCAAAAATTATAGACCTATCTCACTGCTTAATGGGGATGTCAAGTTGCTTGCCAAGATCTTCTCTCAAAGGGTCTCAATATTCCTTCCCTCCTTGATTCACAAAGACCAGGCAGGGTTCATCCCGCATAGGCAAACTGGCGACAACATCAGGAGAACTCTAAATGTCATCCATTTGGCTAGGTCTAGGGGGACCCCGGTCTGCCTGCTCGCATTGGACATAGAGAAAGCGTTTGACACCTTAGAGTGGCCCTTTCTATTTGCCACGTTAGCAAAGTTTGGGTTTGAAGGCAACTTCTTAAACTTATTACACACTTACTACACGCTACCCAAGGCCACTTTGAGACTACCAGGTTCCCAGACGGCTAGTATTAATATAGAGAGGGGCACGAGACAGGGGTGTCCCCTGTCCCCGCTGCTCTTTGCTTTGGCCATAGAGCCCTTGGCCCAGGCGATAAGAGCGAACTCCTCTATAGAGGGGGTGCGGGTGGGGCATCAGCATCTAAAATGTTCTTTGTTTGCTGATGATCTACTGTGCACTCTCTCGAATCCTAGCTCCTCCATAGACGCCCTACTGGGCACAATCAATGAATATAGCACTCTGTCTGGACTGAGATTGAACCATAGCAAGACAGAAGCCTTAAGTGTGGGCATTCCTGGGGACATCTTGGACCATCTACAAAAGGTACACAACTTTCTATGGCCTACCTCTTACATTAACTATCTGGGGATAAAGTTAACTAACTCACTAGCAGATATTTATAAAACCAACTACCCACCCCTATTTAGGACCCTTCGAAGGGACTTAGACAGCTGGACGAAAAGGCAGATTTCGTGGACGGGCCGAATAGCCACGGTCAAGATGAACATCTTGCCGAGGCTGCTTTATCTGGCCAGGACTCTGCCGATCCAAATTAATAACAGGGAATTGGCACAGTTTCAAGCCCAGGTCTTTAGATTTGTTTGGAGGAATAGACCCCCTAGGATCGCCAGACATACTATGTATAAACATAAGTCTAGGGGAGGACTATCCTGCCCTAATTTCAATACCTACTTTAGGGCAGCTCAAATTGCCTCTATACCTTTGATACATTCTACCACCCTACAGCCCAGCTGGGTTTTTATTGAAGAGCTACAAATGGCCTCATTAAAATGGGAAATCATTTTATGGGCTCCGAGTTCGCACACGTTTGACTCCCAAATCCATAACCCTATAAATAAATTTACACTGAAAATATGGAAATGGGCTAGGAAAGAACATAAGCTGATTCACCCCGTATCACCTCTTACTTCAATATTTACATCAACCTCTGTAGCGACCACCCTCACAGCTGACTCCAAAGCATTCTGGACTATACACAATTTAGACAAACTTGAGGCATGGTTTGAGGGTGACAGAATTATTTCTTGGGCAGAAATGAACAGGAAAATA
>JAPZIH010000239.1:0-34290 GCA_027410445.1 Discoglossus pictus
CAATTAACCCTGCCCCTGCCAGTGAAAAACACAAGCTGCAATTAACCCCTTCCCTGCCATTGAGACTATGCAAGTTGCAATTAACCCCTTCCCTGCCAGTGAGAATATGCAAGCTGCAATTAACCCCACCCCTGCCAGTGAGAACACGCAAGCTGCAATTAACTCCTTCCCTGCTAGTGAGAATACGCCAGCAGCTGTTAACCCCTTCCCCGCCAGTGAGAATATGCACGCTGCAATTAACCCCTCACCTGCAAGTGAGATTATGCACGCTGAAATTAACCCCTTCCCTGCTAGTGAGAATATGCTGGCAGCTGTTAACTCCTTCCTTGCCAGTGAGAATATGCATGCAACAATTAACCCTTTCCCTGCCAGTGAGAATATGCAAGCTGCAATTAACCCCTTCCCTGCCAGTGAAAATATGCAAGCTGCAATTAACCCCTTCCCTGACAGTTAGAATATGCAAGTTGCAATTAACCCCTCCCCAGCTAGTGAGAATACCCGGGCAGAAGTGAGATTAAGCACGCTTAAATTAACCCCTTCCCTGCTACTGAGAATATGCTGGCAGCTGTTAACCCCTTCCCTGCCAGTGAGAATATGCATGCAACAATTAACCCTTTCCCTGCCAGTGAGAATATGCAAGCTGCAATTAACCCCTTCCCTGCCAGTGAAAATACTCAAGCTGCAATTAACCCCTTCCCTGCCAGTGAGAATATGTGAGATGCAATTAACCCCCTCCCTGCCAGTTAGAATATGCAAGTTGCAATTAACCCCTCCCCAGCTAGTGAGAATACCCGGGCAGAAGTGAGATTAAGCACGCTTAAATTAACCCCTTCCCTGCTACTGAGAATATGCTGGCAGCTGTTAACCCCTTCCCTGCCAGTGAGAATATGCAAGTTGCAATTAACCCCTTCCCTGCTAGTGAGAATACCCGGGCAGCCGTTAACCCCTTCCCTGCCAGTGAGAATATGCAAGTTGCAATTAACCCCTTCCCTGCTAGTGAGAATACCCGGGCAGTCGTTAACCCCTTCGCTGCCAGTGAGAATAAACTGACAGCTGTTAACCCCTCACGTGCCAGTGAGAATATGCAATTAACCTCTTCCCTGCCAGTGACAATATGTAGGCATCCGTTAACCCCTTTCCTGCCAATGCGAATACGCAGGTAGCTGTTAACCCCTTCCCTGCCAGTGAGCATACACAGGCAGCCATTAAACCATCTCCTGCAAGTGAAAATACCCAAGCTGCAATTAACCCCCTTCCCTGTCAGTGAGAATACGCAGGCAGCCATTAACCCTTCCCCTTCCATACTAGTACTACCCGTGGAGGCAGGAGGGTAGTCTATAAGTGGGGGAGTCTTCCAGGGAAGGTGGTAAAGAGATTCCAGCACGCCCGGGGTCAGCATATTGATATCGTGAGGAGAGAGAAATTATATGAACCCATTCCTTGCCACTGATAACATGCACATTAACCCCTTCCCTGGCAGAGCTTACCTTTATTCCTATTATAAATCCCCTATTTTCTTCCTAAAATTAGCCCACTTCACTAGGCCTAAAGCATCTGTTGCTATAGTAACGCCGCCATTTTGGCTCACTATGACAGTGCGTCTGCACGTTTCCGCCCACAAACTGGCAAGCGTTACCAACGTAGATGAAAGTCGCCCTAAGGGGCGTGGCTTAATACCGGAAGTCGTCTTGTTTTTCCTTTTCCGGTCCTTTTTTTCCTCTCTTATCTCCCGGCTGAGCAACATGGCGTCGTTTGAGCAGATGAGAGCAAACGTGGGGAAGCTCCTGAGAGGGATAGACAGGTGGGAAACTATAAACAATGGTATATACACATATAAAGAAGGGACGTGAAGGTTATTTATAAAAATGGCGGCCAATATATAAGGGAAATAGGAAACACAGGGATGTAAAGGGGCATTACATGAAATCTAGTTGTACAAGTGAGTGTGTGTGGTGTATACAGAGGTAATGGAGGGGGGATATCACATTATTTATTAAAAGGATAGTGACCCGTTACGGGGCATGGGATGCAATGGGTTAACACAGGTGTAGAAGGGAGTATTTGGGTATAAATATAGATAGGTAAGGGTTAATGAGGAATATTTATTATATTGACTGTGACCCTTTGGTAAATACAGGGATTAGAAGTAATAATATTCATATATAGTTTAAATGTGTTAGCATCTGGATGATTGGTTGCCTCCACCCTGATAAGGTCATTAAATGGCAAGTGTGAGTTTTGGCTGCGATGCGCATGGACAATAATCGCTACCAAGGAGATCTTTAGCGCAGCATGTTGGTAGGGGAATATTACTTCTGAGATATTTTAGTCGTTCAGTTGTGTCCGACTCTTCTTGACTCTATGGACTGCAGCACGTCGGACACATCCGTCAGCCACTGCCCCTCTGAGCTCTTTCATGACCTCATGTATCCATCTCTGCCGTCCCCAGTCTTTCTATGTGCTGCGGTAGACAGGGTTACGGAGAGTCGGACACAACTGAACTGCAGTAATATCTGGGGAAGGTTGGGGGCATGAGATTAAGTGGTGTATCAAGGAGTTAGGACAACTTCAGTCTCCATAGCGTTATAAGATGGTACAGGAGGAGATGAGACTACAACCCATGAGGGAACGAGTGGAAGAGACTTGAGATTGGGGGGCATGTTATAGGGGGGGGGGGGCAGGATGGAGAAGGTAAGTGGTCTACATCCCTGAACTGGAGTGTCTTCCGAGAACATTTGACTGTCTAAAGACTAGGAGAGAGTCTAAAGAAGCAACAATGGCATTCCCAAGAGTGGGGTGTATGCTTGAGAAGTCTTGTAGGAGATACCCACCAGTTCCAGTATAACCACTCGTCTTTCTAACGCCCCTCGAGAATCTGGGGGCTACTCTTGAGAAGCCCTCTAGGAGGTAACCACCCCAGTCGTACTTCCGTACGTCTTTCTAATGCCCCTCGCTTTCCCAGGTACAAACCCGAGAATCTGGGGCCTACTCTTGAGAAGTCCTCTAGGAGGTAACCACCCCAGTCGTACTTCCGTACGTCTTTCTAACGCCCGTCGCTTGCTCAGGTACAGACCCAAGAATCTGGGGGCTACTCTTGAGAAGTCCTCTAGGAGGTAACCACCCCAGTCGTACTTCCGTACGTCTTTCTAATGCCCCTCGCTTGCCCAGGTACAGACCCGAGAATCTGGGGGCTACTCTTGAGAAGTCCTCTAGGAGGTAACCACCCCCCCCCCCGCCTAGTCGTACTTCCGTACGTCTTTCTAATGCCCCTCGCTTGCCCAGGTACAAACCCGAGATTCTGGGGGCTACTCTTGAGAAGACCTCTAGGAGGTAACCACCCCAGTCAAACTTCCGTACGTCTTTCTAATGCCCCTCGCTTTCCCAGGTACAAACCCGAGATTCTGGGGCCTACTCTTGAGAAGTCCTCTAGGAGGTAACCACCCCAGTCGTACTTCCGTACGTCTTTCTAATGCCCCTCGCTTGCCCAGGTACAAACCCGAGATTCTGGGGGCTACTCTTGCCTCCAGTCTTACCTCCATACGTCTAACGCCCCTTATTTTCACAGGTACAACCCCGAGAACCTGTCTACTCTGGAGCGCTACGTGGACACTCAAGCAAAGGAAAATGCGTACGATCTGGAGGCCAATCTCGCTGTGCTAAAACTGTATGTATCTCGTACGTCTACCATATAACTAAGTCACTGATGAGCTTGCGTTAAGATACGATACTTCGGTGATATAAACTTAACCCGTTGAGTGCTTGGCCATACCACCTTATTCTTCTGGAAATCCATCTATTCTACAGTCTGGGAACTATACCAGTTGGATAGAAATAAATAACTGGTTACGTTTTGCCTTATGATTAATATTTTTTTATTTGTTCTTCCCAGCTACCAGTTTAACCCCGCGTTCTTCCAGACCACCGTAACCGCACAGATTCTGCTCAAAGCTCTGACCAATCTCCCACACACGGACTTCACCCTGTGCAAGTGTATGATAGATCAGGCTCATGTATCCTTCATGTCTTGGGGTGCACCACTAAAACCAAACTTGGAATACCTTCCCGTCCCCCATGGTTAGATTTTTGCTTACCTTGGGTCTTCTAGAACCTCAAGTTTAGTGTATGGATGTGTTTAGTGGACAATAAGTGCTGTGTGTGTGCTTAGTGGGAGTTCTAGAGGTCGGTGTAGTGTATGAGAAGGGGCTTTGGGGACATTGAGAGCACGTAGTCCTAAAGTTAGATGGTGGGTGAGAAGGTGCTTGTCGTAATCTTGAGATTGAGGTAACGCTAGGTGTAACACTGCATGGTTAGGCACCATCTTTCCTTTAAGGTTTCCTTAACAATTGTCCAATCAGCAAGAAGAACGTCCCATCAGACAGATCCTGTACCTGGGTGACCTACTGGAGACATGCCACTTCCAGTCTTTCTGGGTGAGGATTTACCCGTTTCCTCCAGTCTTGTCCCTACCTCAATCTCCGTCACCACTTCTTCCCCTGCCCTACCCTCAGTCTTCCTTCTCTCCCCCCCCCCCCCGCACATCCTCAGTCTTCCTTCTCTCTCCCCCCCACATCCTCAGTCTTCCTTCTCTCTCCCCCCCACATCCTCAGCCTTCCTTCTCTCCCCCCCCCCCCACATTCTCAGCCTTCCTTCTCTCCCCCCCCCCCACATTCTCAGCCTTCCTTCTCTCCCCCCCCCACATCCTCAGCCTTCCTTCTCTCCCCCCCCCCCCACATCCTCAGCCTTCCTTCTCTCCCCCCCCCCCACATCCTAAGCCTTCCTTCTCCCCCCCCACATCCTCAGTCTTCCTTCTCCCCCCCCCACATCCTCAGTCTTCCTTCTCCCCCCCCCACATCCTCAGCCTTCCTTCTCCCCCCCCCCCACATCCTCAGCCTTCCTTCTCCACCCCCCACATCCTCAGTCTTCCTTCTCCCCCCCCCCCACACATCCTCAGTCTTCCTTCTCCCCCCCCCACACATCCTCAGTCTTCCTTCTCCCCCCCCCCCACACATCCTCCGTCTTCCTTCTTCTCCCCCCCACCCCCGTCTTCCTTCTCTCTCCACCTTCTTATACCTGCCCTTTTCTTTACCATGTTTTTCTTCACTACACACAGCAAGCCTTGGATGAGAATATGGACCTGCTTGATGGTCTGGCCGGCTTTGAGGATTCAGTCAGGAAATGTGAGTGGATAGACTTGTAGTCTGACTAAAAATGATAAAAGAAATAAAACTGTTTTATTACAATCAAATGGTTTCATATTTCCCGATAACATATATAATTGTCATTGTGGGGAACGTTTCCAATGTAGCGAAGCGAGGGACGCACCCAACAGGCGCTCATCGCGAGGCCCCCAGGGCTCGCATCACCCCCAGCTGCAGGAAGCGCCATTGGCTCTCATCGCAAGGCCCACTGTCTCCTCCCTCCTTCCCCCTCATCCTCCTCCCTTTCCCCATCTCCAATTACCTCCTCCTCTCCCTCCAATTACCTCCCTATCCCCTTTCTACTCTCTTACTGTGATGTGATGAGCTCCTGCTGCTCTCTCCCGTGCAGCGCGTCTTCTGGCTGCACGTCACGTCATTGGCATATGCCGGTCGGACACAGCCAGAAGACGCGCTGCAGGGGAGAGAGCAGCAGGAGCTCATTGTATCACAGAGGGGGGGGGGGGTGGGAAGGTAATTGGAGGGGGGTAGTAGACACAGGAAGTAGACAGGGTAAAATGGGCAAGTAGCTAGTTATAAATAAATCTTATACGATTCTTTACTTCTGCCGCACGGACTCCTTCCGTCTGTCTTGCAGTTATCTGTCACGTCGTAGGAATCACTTACCAACACATCGACCGGTGGCTTCTGGCCGAAATGCTCGGGGATCTCTCAGGTAAGATTTCCTAACATCCAGTTATGGAGTACATAATGTATTCTATGTCCAGGTCCCATATACATCAGTTTACTTGACAAGACCAGGTCTAACTGCTTATACCAAGCACCATCTGGACCCGGTTTCATCCCTGTCCACCAGGTTCCGTGTAGACCGTTTTTATACCTAGCCATATTTGTCAATGCTTCTTCATTGTTCTTGAGATTGTTGGTTGACCTGGTTCATCACAAGTTCTGCATAATCGGAATTCATCATAGTTACTCATGTTCCATCTAGACTGGATTCTTGGCATAAATTACCTGGTTCTTCCATTCTTTGTGGACCAGGCTTATCAACATAATTCAACTCCATGCTGCCAGATGTCTTCATGTAGACCAGGTCAGCATCCATAATGTTTTATGAATAGCTGTCCCACTTGGGTGGATCCTGATCTACATGTAGACTACACCATGGCGATCAGGATCCACCCATGTGGATAGATGACTTCATGTAGGCAGGTTCAGCATACATAATGTTTCATATAGACTAGACCATGAAGACCAGGACCCAACTGTACTAGGTTACTTCATGGTTCGTCAGGTTCTGGGAACCTCTTATCTCTTCATAGACTAGGACACTTCATTGTACATGTAGACCGGTTCCATTCTTGTATGTCAAGACCCACTGGAGCCAGTCTTTGTCACTCACGTACTTGTTCTTTTCCAGAACCACAACTTCGAGTCTGGATGAGCAAATACGGCTGGACAGAAGGAGAGAACGGCAAGATCTTCATATGCAATCAGGAAGAGAACATCAAGCCCAAGAACATTGTAGAGAAGATAGACTTTGACAGTAAGTTTCCTGACCACATCATTTCTCTAGGACCAAACAAACAAGTCCTCTCTAGTCTAAACATCTCCTCTCTCTGTTTCAGGTGTTTCTGGAATAATGGCATCTTCTCAATAAGTTTTTCCATGAAGAAACTAAGATTATTTTATGTATAGCCCAAATGTTACAACTTGTTAATAAAAAAAAAAAAAAAAATGGACTCCTGTCTCCTGTGTCTTTTAGCTTTTAATTCATGTGACCCTCTACAAACGCACACTTCGGTACTTGTTAATATTTATACACCCACCATTTTGAAATCATTGGGTTGTTAAATCCTGGAAACCTCAAACATAATTCGGAAATAATAAATCCATCCCCTTTAATCGCATTTTGACCACCAGCAGCACGTAGCCAATGAAATATGGCTCGTGTCATGAGCTGGCTTGGTGGGTGTATAGGTGACATGTAGGTATTCTGCAAACAAATCAACCATTGCTGCCGTACTAATACCAACATATGACCATGTATGGTCAAAGGGCATGTATGGTATTGGCCATTCAGTTTCTTCTTAGTTCCGACAACACTTGATTAATGAACTCGCCACCTATGGAACGACTATCACCTGGACGCTGTACAGAGTTGAGTTTCAAGGAAGGATGCTGAAGAGTCATCGTTGACAACCACCACTCAAATCCAAAACTTGGACATCGCATACAGGAAAAGGGTTCTCTAGTCTTATGTCTTCTCATACTAATGACCATGTTTAGTCAAAGAAAATGTCTAGTATAGGTCGTTGGTGGTCTTTGTATTTCAGTTGTGGTCAGCAGACCCTCTTATCATATGCTCCTGTCCAGGAGGGCAGCAGGGAGTTGGACCATTGGATTGTTGTATATGAGAACATGAAGCCAGCGTAGACCTCCTCCTGGGCAATATGCAAATAGTGTTTTGAAAGTTTGGTGATTCTGGTTGGATAGTAGATTCCCAGCTATGGAGTAAGAGATCTAGCCAGAGGAAGAGCGAGACAGTCATGCAAGAAAGATTAGAGAGTCATTCAATGAAAGGGAGGAGATGGACAATACGGGATTTGTGAGAGACATCAAGTGAAAGGTATGATATACATGGATAACTAGTAGAGACATTGTAAAGGTTAGTGAGAGACCTCTGAGGAGGACAGAGCTAGGAGGGACAGAAAGAAAAATAAACGTAATGTGGTGGGATAGCTAGGTCAAGATGTGTGTGAGAAATATAAGGGCAGGAGAGACCACCAGGACCAGAGGGATAAAAGATTACATGAAAAGGATGATAAACCGAAGATAGACAGCCAGGACTAGGAAGTAGAGTGAAGGATTAGTGTAACGGTCTAAGGAAGGTTAGAAAGTCATCCATGACGAGAGAGAAAGGAGGGGGCAAGAGAAGAGACTGGCAGCCAAGGGAAGAGAATAGAGAGAGACGGGGCAACAGAAGAGACTGGCAGCCAAGGGAAGAGAATAGAGAGAGACGGGGCAAGAAAAAAGACTGGCAGCCAAGGGAAGAGAATAGAGAGAGACTGGGCAAGAGAAGAGACTGGCAGCCAAGGGAAGAGAATAGAGAGACTGGGCAAGAGAAGAGACTGGCAGCCAAGGGAAGAGAATAGAGAGACTGGGCAAGAGAAGAGACTGGCAGCCAAGGGAAGAGAATAGAGAGAGAGACGGGGCAACAGAAGAGACTGGCAGCCAAGGAAAGAGAATAGATAGTGACGGGGCAAGAGAAGAGACTGGCAGCCAAGGGAAGAGAATAGAGAGAGACGGGGCAAGAGAAGAGACTGGCAGCCAAGAGAATAGAGAGAGACGGGGCAAGAGAAGAGACTGGCAGCCAAGGGAAGAGAATAGAGAGAGACGGGGCAAGAGAAGAGACTGGCAGCCAAGAGAATAGAGAGAGACGGGGCAAGAGAAGAGACTGGCAGCCAAGGGAAGAGAATAGAGACGGGGCAAGAGAAGAGACTGGCAGCCAAGGGAAGAGAATAGAGACGGGGCAAGAGAAGAGACTGGCAGCCAAGGGAAGAGAATGGAGAGAGAGACGGGGCAAGAGAAGAGACTGGCAGCCAAGGGAAGAGAATAGAGAGAGAGACAGGGCAAGAGAAGAGACTGGCAGCCAAGAGAATAGAGAGAGACGGGGCAACAGAAGAGACTGGCAGCCAAGGGAAGAGAATAGAGAGAGACTGGGCAACAGAAGAGACTGGCAGCCAACGGAAGAGAATAGAGAGAGAGATGGGGCAAGAGAAGAGACTGGCAGCCAAGGGAAGAGAATAGAGAGAGAGACAGGGCAAGAGAAGAGACTGGCAGCCAAGAGAATAGAGAGAGACGGGGCAAGAGAAGAGACTGGCAGCCAAGGGAAGAGAATAGAGAGAGAGACGGGGCAAGAGAAGATACTGGCAGCCAAGGGAAGAGAATAGAGAGAGAGACAGGGCAAGAGAAGAGACTGGCAGCCAAAGGAAGAGAATAGAGAGAGAGACAGGGCAAGAGAAGAGACTGGCAGCCAAGGGAAGAGAATAGAGTGAGAGACGGGGCAAGAGAAGAGACTGGCAGCCAAGGGAAAAGAACACAGAGAGACGGGGCAAAAGAAGAGACTGGCAGCCAAGGGAAGAGAATAGAGAGAGAGACGGGGCAATAGAAGAGACTGGCAGCCAAGGGAAGAGAATAGAGAGAGAGACAGGGCAAGAGAAGAGACTGGCAGCCAAGAGAATAGAGAGAGACGGGGCAACAGAAGAGACTGGCAGCCAAGGGAAGAGAATAGAGAGAGACGGGGCAAGAGAAGAGACTGGCAGCCAAGGGAAGAGAATAGAGAGAGAGACAGGGCAAGAGAAGAGACTGGCAGCCAAGGGAAGAGAATAGAGAAAGAGACGGGGCAAGAGAAGAGACTGGCAGCCAGGAGAATAGAGAGAGACGGGGCAAGAGAAGAGACTGGCAGCCAAGGGAAGAGAATAGAGAGAGAGACAGGGCAAGAGAAGAGACTGGCAGCCAAGGGAAGAGAATAGAGAGAGCGACGGGGCAACAGAAGATACTGGCAGCCAAGGGAAGAGAATAGAGAGAGAGACAGGGCAAGAGAAGAGACTGGCAGCCAAGGGAAGAGAATAGAGAGAGAGACAGGGCAAGAGAAGAGACTGGCAGCCAAGGGAAGAGAATAGAGAAAGAGACGGGGCAAGAGAAGAGACTGGCAGCCAGGAGAATAGAGAGAGACGGGGCAACAGAAGAGACTGGCAGCCAAGGGAAGAGAATAGAGAGAGAGACAGGGCAAGAGAAGAGACTGGCAGCCAATGGAAGAGAATAGAGAGAGAGACGGGGCAAGAGAAGATACTGGCAGCCAAGGGAAGAGAATACAGAGAGACGGGGCAAAAGAAGAGACTGGCAGCCAAGGGAAGAGAATAGAGAGAGAGACAGGGCAAGAGAAGAGACTGGCAGCCAAGAGAATAGAGAGAGACGGGGCAACAGAAGAGACTGGCAGCCAAGGGAAGAGAATAGAGAGAGCGACGGGGCAAGAGAAGAGACTGGCAGCCAAGGGAAGAGAATAGAGAGAGAGACAGGGCAAGAGAAGAGACTGGCAGCCAAGGGAAGAGAATAGAGAGAGAGACGGGGCAAGAGAAGAGACTGGCAGCCAAGGGAAGAGAATAGAGAGACGGGGCAAGAGAAGAGACTGGCAGCCAAGGGAAGAGAATAGAGAGAGAGACGGGGCAAGAGAAGAGACTGGCAGCCAAGGGAAGAGAATAGAGAGACAGGGCAAGAGAAGAGACTGGCAGCCAAGGGATGAGAATAGAGAGAGAGACGGGGCAAGAGAAGAGACTGGCAGCCAAGGGAAGAGAATAGAGAGAGAGACGGGGCAACAGAAGAGACTGGCAGCCAAGGGAAGAGAATAGAGAGACGGGGCAAGAGAAGAGACTGGCAGCCAAGGGAAGTGTTTAGTGTATGATTAGGGACCCCTCTCCGGACCTCCGGTCTGCCCGCTGCTTTTCCATTATGTATTCGTAGACATCTGCCATAATCCTTTCCAAGGTTTCTGTGGGAGGCGTACCTGGGAAAAAGGCCAGTCTGTTTTGGAGTTCTCTTCCAAACTCGTTCTATGTGCTGTCCGTAAGAGGTGCTGCAGCAGCTGCCCGGTCTCCCTGTGTGACGAAGTGCCCTTCGCCACTTTGTCTTGGAGAGGACTGTTGGCCAGCCTCCTGCCCTGCGACTATGGCCCTGGTACATGTTGCCCTGTAAACACAGTATTCGGCCATACCAGAGTGTATGTCACTCATTCTGGCCCTTTACATACAGGGGGGGTCATTCGGTACTTGCCCTGTGTGAACCATGATACCACAGAAAGCTATGCCATGGAGCCCATTCATATAATGAAAGACTATGGGAAAGACTTTAGCTCCATGGCAATTGAACTGTGTGAAAAGGATCTGAGCGCTATTCGGTAGTTTTATGCGCTCAGACCCCAGCTGTAACGGAACTCATCACTGTTTTACCCTGTTTTATGATTATTTAATTCTTGGTTAAAATATGATCACATTGCTGTACTGTAGAAATGTTGTTTTATGTTCTACAGAGTATATTGGCTCAGAATATCAAAGCGACTAGGCTAATAGATAATCCTGTTTCAGATAAGAAAAGTCGATTGTATAAACTGTTTTCATTCTCAGATAAGAACAAAGAGGGCTGATTTAATCATTGTCTGATTATATCAAGGAGCCTCAGGGAGGGGTGGCTCACCTATTGTCCTATATGTGTATTGTGTGGGGGATATGTGAAATGTCTGTGTGTTATGTGTAAAAACATACTTTTACTAACTTTTGAACCCCTGGTCTGATTCATGCCATTTTTGTATATGTTGTTCCCCTGGGTGAGAGCTATTGAATGGTGCGGGACTTAAAGGTGTACCCCCTGTATTTGGGGTACATCCAGAATGTGGTTAAAATTGTCTGTTTTAATTGTGTTACCTGTTATCTGAGGGGAGGAGACGTGGGGGTTGAACCATGTAGATAATTGGCTGTTGTGATAATTATGTGGGTGTAGCCCTTCAGAGGGCAACATTGCATAAAAGGAGATTCTCTGTCATTAAAATATAGTTCCTCTTGACCCTTCAAAACGTAGCCTTGTCTCGTTATTTGAGGGGATCGCTATCATACTGGGGATTGCTATGCTTCTGCATACTCCCTTGAGCTGTAACTACTGAACGCTTGTTCCTGATGTACTATCCTTGGAGTCTGTGGTGGTTTTGGTGTCCGGTGCGGTGCTTGTAGGCCTCGACGCAAACTAGGACGCATCTATCAACGGAGGTACCCGGTCGGGGTGCCAGTAGATCCGTTACATTGGCTGGCAGCGGTGGGATGGCGTCCTAGTAAGAGGAAAAGCAGCCCGGAGACACTGGTAACGTTTGGAGTTACAAATTGAGGGCAACGCTAGTATCTGTACAGCGCCCCTGGCTACAGCAGGATGGAACCGGCTAGTTTTCGTACAGCGTTCCATGATGAGGATGAGGAGGAGGCCGCGGACTACAGGGATGCAGACAGAAAGGAACTCTGGTATGATGCCCTGGAAGATGCCCAATGGCGGCGAGGTGAGAGTCTCCCCAGTGATGAGCAGCGGCTACAGAAGCGTGTGGCGATGCGGATGTATCTATTGGGAGAGCAGCCCCTGGATGAGTGGGTGACAAGACTAGAGACCCTGGTACGGCGAGAGATCTGGCTAGACAACGCATACCAGGCCCTCTGGTGGCATACCATTCGACTTACCCCCTGGACGGCTGAACACGACTTACCGGAGGGAGATGACTATGATGGCCCGGGATTATTATGGGATGCCTTGGAGGACGACATTGATCTTGGCAGCACGGAGGAGTCTAGGTTTTGGGACATCTACGACTACCGGATGGGCATGTATGTCTGGGATGACGAAGGCGAGGTGAGCAAAGACATGACCCACCTGGTAACAATAGAGTGGGAGCTGGAGCAGGACTACCAACACCTGCTCAGCTTCGTGCAGCCCCAACCTACTCGACAAGCAGAACCAGACTTCATTGACTGGTCCTGGGATGACCTCCAGATGGCAGGTAGAGATGGGACCAAGGTCTCTCTACCGGCCCTACAGGGGGCAGAAGGTGTCGTCCTTCCCCCCCAGCGGCAGTGTGAACCCCAGGGGGCAGAAGGTGTCATCCTTCCCCTCCAGCGGCAGTGTGAACCCCAGGGGGCAGAAGGTGTCGTCCTTCCCCCCCAGCGGCAGTGTGAACCCCAGGGGGCAGAAGTTGTAGTCCTTCCCCCCCAGCGGCAGTGTGAACCACAGGGGGCAGAAGGTGTCGTCCTTTCCCCCCCAGTGGCAGTGTGAGCCCCAGGGGGCAGAAGGTGTCATCCTTCCCCCCCAGCGGCAGTGTGAACCCCAGGGGGCAGAAGGTGTCGTCCTTCCCCCCCAGCGGCAGTGTGAACCCCAGGGGGCAGAAGTTGTAGTCCTTCCCCCCCAGCGGCAGTGTGAACCACAGGGGGCAGAAGGTGTCGTCCTTCCGCCCAAGCGACAGTTTACCCTGACAAGGGGAGACACCAATCTCCCAGACGGCGCAGATGGGACCGTGGTCTCTCCGCCCACAGCCTGTCCAGATCCCCAACTACCCTCACTGGGACAACCGGAGGAGGGGGTAAGTACAAATTCCCTTCCCCAGCTAACTTCTAATGTGGGCCCAGGGTTAACAGAGGAAATGTTAACCCCCACTGACTGCCACGTTTCCCTGGCTACTGAGCCGGAATATGTCCCAAGTACCCCAGCAGAAGAGCTGGCATCAGGGCAGAGTGCCGCTGGCCTCTGCCCCTCAAGTCCCCTCAGTGTGTTGCCCCATCACCACAGCGAAATATCCAGGTGCCGTAACTGTTTGTTGTGGGTGGGCTGCTCTTGCACTTTGTTGTTGTGGGGGGGCTGCTCTAGCACTGGTTTATTGTGGGTTGGTGGATCGTCTAACGGAGGCACGGACCGGCAGAAGGTCAGGTGCCTGGTTAGACTTCCCCCCAAAGGGGAGATGTGTGACGAAGTGCCCTTCGCCACTTTGTCTTGGAGAGGACTGTTGGCCAGCCTCCTGCCCTGCGACTATGGCCCTGGTACATGTTGCCCTGTAAACACAGTATTCGGCCATACCAGAGTGTATGTCACTCATTCTGGCCCTTTACATACAGGGGGGGTCATTCGGTACTTGCCCTGTGTGAACCATGATACCACAGAAAGCTATGCCATGGAGCCCATTCATATAATGAAAGACTATGGGAAAGACTTTAGCTCCATGGCAATTGAACTGTGTGAAAAGGATCTGAGCGCTATTCGGTAGTTTTATGCGCTCAGACCCCAGCTGTAACGGAACTCATCACTGTTTTACCCTGTTTTATGATTATTTAATTCTTGGTTAAAATATGATCACATTGCTGTACTGTAGAAATGTTGTTTTATGTTCTACAGAGTATATTGGCTCAGAATATCAAAGCGACTAGGCTAATAGATAATCCTGTTTCAGATAAGAAAAGTCGATTGTATAAACTGTTTTCATTCTCAGATAAGAACAAAGAGGGCTGATTTAATCATTGTCTGATTATATCAAGGAGCCTCAGGGAGGGGTGGCTCACCTATTGTCCTATATGTGTATTGTGTGGAGGATATGTGCAATGTCTGTGTGTTATGTGTAAAAACATACTTTTACTAACTTTTGAACCCCTGGTCTGATTCATGCCATTTTTGTATATGTTGTTCCCCTGGGTGAGAGCTATTGAATGGTGCGGGACTTAAAGGTGTACCCCCTGTATTTGGGGTACATCCAGAATGTGGTTAAAATTGTCTGTTTTAATTGTGTTACCTGTTATCTGAGGGGAGGAGACGTGGGGGTTGAACCATGTAGATAATTGGCTGTTGTGATAATTATGTGGGTGTAGCCCTTCAGAGGGCAACATTGCATAAAAGGAGATTCTCTGTCATTAAAATATAGTTCCTCTTGACCCTTCAAAACGTAGCCTTGTCTCGTTATTTGAGGGGATCGCTATCATACTGGGGATTGCTATGCTTCTGCATACTCCCTTGAGCTGTAACTACTGAACGC
Organism: Discoglossus pictus; assembly: GCA_027410445.1. NCBI lineage: Eukaryota > Metazoa > Chordata > Amphibia > Anura > Alytidae > Discoglossus > Discoglossus pictus. The sequence goes on from JAPZIH010000239.1 coordinate 14,761, forward strand.
TTGTTCCTGATGTACTATCCTTGGAGTCTGTGGTGGTTTTGGTGTCCGGTGCGGTGCTTGTAGGCCTCGACGCAAACTAGGACGCGTCTATCAACGGAGGTACCCGGTCGGGGTGCCAGTAGATCCGTTACACCCTCCATGAGTTCAGCAATAAGGGTAGCTTTGGTTTTATTGCTGGCAATAATTCCCCTTGCTTCCAATAGCTCTTTTAGCGTGGCCCGTTTCAAGTTGGTATAGTCTGTCCCCATTCACTATCCGTTCGGGTGTATTCACATATCCTTTCCTTTCGGTTCCATACGAAATAGCAAATTTCCAAAATGTCTGTAACTGCCGAACAACGGTCTGCTGTGAGGTTTGAATCCCACCGCTGCCACCAATTGTAACAGCGTCGGAACACGAAGTCCAGTATCTCCGCTGGTATACGGTAAAATATCCAGGAAGCACTGCAGTCTCACAAGCCCCAACCTCCCAGATTGGACGACACTCAATTGGGAGTCAAAGAATACTGTCTTTATTTTGTTATCCAGAAGTATATATACATCTCTTCTCACAGGTAATACACATCGCCCTATTTGGCCACACAATACACATAGAGAGACACTAGGTGTGGTCACACCTCCCGGAGGCTACCTGGCTACTTTTATACAATACAGACATTGATTAGATTATCCTTCTCTTTGTGCTATCTCTCACAAACACTTTACACAATAGACTTTTCTATCACAGGAGCCCCTGGGATAGGATTATCTTTTAGGCTAGCAGACCAACATATTTACAGTATAGCAATGTGATCATATTTTAACCATAAGAATAAAATAACCATAAAACAGGATTTTCTTCACACTCTGCATCCGAAGTGCATAGCAAAACTGCAGATCCTTTGTCCAAGCATTTAAAGGGCCAGAACCAGTCTAATAAAATCCACTATGCTCAAATAACATACAGTTCAAATACAGGCAATAATCAATGCAAAAGTCTCTTGTGGCTGCTTCTGCCACATGTGTGTCTTGGCGTCTGTGTGTCTTGGCGTCTGTGTGTCTTGGCATCTGTGTGTCTTGGCGTCTTTGTGTCTTGGCGTCTGTGTGTCTTAGCGTCTGTGTGTCTTGGCGTCTGTGTGTCTTGGCGTCTGTGTGTCTTGGCGTCTGAGTTCTTTGTGTCTGTGTGTCTTGGTGTCTGTGTGTCTTGGTGTCTGTGTGTCTTGGCGTCTGTGTGTCTTGGCGTCTGTGTGTCTTGGCGTCTGTGTGTCTTGGCGTCTGAGTTCTTTGTGTCTGTGTGTCTTGGTGTCTGTGTGTCTTGGTGTCTTGGCGTCTGTGTGTCTTGGCGTCTGTGTGTCTTGGCGTCTGTGTGTCTTGGCGTCTGAGTTCTTTGTGTCTGTGTCTTGGCGTCTGTGTGTCTTGGTGTCTGTGTGTCTTGGTGTCTTGGTGTCTTGATGTCTGTGTGTCTTGATGTCTGTGTGTCTTGATGTCTGTGTGTCTTGGCGTCTGTGTGTCTTGGCGTCTGTGTGTCTTGGCGTCTGAGTGTCTGTGTGTCTTGGTGTCTGTGTGTCTTTGTGTCTGTGTGTCTTGTTGTCTGTGTGTCTTGGTGTCTGTGTGACTTGGTGTCTGAGTTCTTGGCGTCTGTGTGTCTTGGCGTCTGTGTGTCTTGGCGTCTGTGTCTGTGTGTCTTGGCGTCTGTGTGTCTTGGCGTCTGTGTGTCTTGGCGTCTGTGTGTCTGCGTCTGAGTGTCTGTGTGTCTGTGTGTCTTGGCGTCTGTGTGTCTTGGCGTCTGTGTGTCTGCATCTGAGTGTCTGTGTGTCTGTGTGTCTTGGCGTCTGTGTGTCTTGGCGTCTGTGTGTCTTGGCGTCTGTGTGTCTGCGTCTGAGTGTCTGTGTGTCTGTGTGTCTTGGCGTCTGTGTGTCTTGGCGTCTGTGTGTCTGCATCTGAGTGTCTGTGTGTCTTGGCGTCTGTGTGTCTTGGCGTCTGTGTGTCTTGGCGTCTGTGTGTCTGCGTCTGAGTGTCTGTGTGCCTGTGTGTCTTGGCGTCTGTGTGTCTTGGCGTCTGTGTGTCTTGGCGTCTGTGTGTCTGCGTCTGAGTGTCTGTGTGTCTGTGTGTCTTGGCGTCTGTGTGTCTTGGCGTCTGTGTGTCTTGACGTCTGTGTGTCTTGGCGTCTGAGTGTCTGTGTGTCTTGGTGTCTGTGTGACTTGGTGTCTGAGTTCTTGGCGTCTGTGTGTCTTGGCGTCTGTGTGGCTTGGCGTCTGTGTCTGTGTGTCTTGGCGTCTGTGTGTCTTGGCGTCTGTGTGTCTTGGCGTCTGTGTGTCTGCGTCTGAGTGTCTGTGTGTCTGTGTGTCTTGGCGTCTGTGTGTCTTGGCGTCTGTGTGGCTTGGCGTCTGTGTGTCTTGGCGTCTGTGTGTCTGCGTCTGAGTGTCTGTGTGTCTGTGTGTCTTGGCGTCTGTGTGTCTTGGCGTCTGTGTGTCTTGGCGTCTGTGTGTCTGCGTCTGAGTGTCTGTGTGTCTTGGCGTCTGTGTGTCTTGGCGTCTGTGTGTCTTGGCGTCTGTGTGTCTGCGTCTGAGTGTCTGTGTGTCTGTGTGTCTTGGCGTCTGAGTTCTTGGTGTCTGTGTGTCTTGGCGTCTGAGTTCTTGGTGTGTGTGTGTCTTGGTGTATGAGTGTCTTGGCGTCTGTGTGTCTGTGTGTCTTGGCGTCTGTGTGTCTGTGTCTGAGTTTCTGTGTGTCTTGGCGTCTGTGTGTCTTGGCGTCTGTGTGTCTTGGCGTCTGTGTGTCTTGGCGTCTGTGTGTCTGCGTCTGAGTGTCTGTGTGTCTGTGTGTCTTGGCGTCTGAGTTCTTGGTGTCTGTGTGTCTTGGCGTCTGAGTTCTTGGTGTGTGTGTGTCTTGGTGTATGAGTGTCTTGGTGTCTGTGTGTCTTGGCGTCTGAGTTCTTGGTGTCTGTGTGTCTTGGCGTCTGAGTTCTTGGTGTCTGTGTGTCTTGGTGTATGAGTGTCTTGGTGTCTGTGTGTCTTGGAGACAGCCAGGACGAGACAGCCAGGAGGAGACAGCTAGGAGGAGACAGGCAGGAGGAGACAGCCAGGACGAGACAGCCAGGAGGAGACAGCTAGGAGGAGACAGGCAGGAGGAGACAGCTAGGAGGAGACAACCAGGAGGAGACAGCTAGGAGGAGACAGCCAGGAGGAGACAGCAAGGGGAGACAGCCAGGAGGAGACAGGCAGGAGGAGACAGCTAGGAGGAGACAGCCAGGACGAGACAGCCAGGAGGAGACAGCTAGGAGGAGACAGCCAGGAGGAGACAGCCAGGAGGAGACAGCAAGGGGAGACAGCCAGGAGGAGACAGCCAGGAGGAGACAGCCAGGAGTAGACAGGCAAGAGGAGACAGCCAGGAGGAGACAGCTAGGAGGAGACAGCCAGGACGAGACAGCCAGGAGGAGACAGCCAGGAGGAGACAGGCAGGAGGAGACAGCCAGGAGGAGACAGCCAGGAGGAGACAGCCAAGAGGAGACAGCCAAGAGGAGACAGCCAGGAGGAGACAGGCAGGAGGAGACAGCCAGGAGGAGACAGCCAGGAGGAGACAGCAAGGGGAGACAGGCAGGAGGAGACAGCCAGGAGAAGACAGCCAGGAGGAGACAGCCAGGAGGAGACAGGCAGGAGGAGACAGCCAAGAGGCGACAGCCAGGAGGAGACAGGCAGGAGGAGACAGCCAGGAGGAGACAGCCAAGAGGAGACAGCCAGGAGGAGAAAGCCAGGACGAGACAGCCAGGAAGAGACAGCAAGGGGAGACAGCCAGGAGGAGACGGGCAGGAGGAGACAGCTAGGAGGAGACAGCCAGGAGGAGACAGCCAGGAGGAGACAGCCAGGAGGAGACAGCAAGTGGAGACAGCCAGGAGGAGACAGCCAGGAGGAGACAGCCAGGAGTAGACAGGCAGGAGGAGACAGCCAGGAGGAGACAGCTAGGAGGAGACAGCCAGTACGAGACAGCCAGGAGGAGACAGCTAGGAGGAGACAGGCAGGAGGAGACAGCCATGAGGAGACAGCTAGGAGGAGACAGCCAAGAGGAGACAGCCAGGGGGAGACAGCTATGAGGAGACAGCCAGGAGGAGACAGCCAGGAGGAGACAGCTAGGAGGAGACAGCCAGGAGGAGACAGCCAGGAGGAGACAGCAAGAAGGAGACAGCCAGGAAGAGACAGCAAGGGGAGACAGGCAGGAGGAGACAGCCAGGAGGAGACAGCTAGGAGGAGACAGCCAGGAGGAAACAGCCAGGAGGAGACAGCAAGGAGGAGACAGCCAGGAGGAGACAGGCAGGAGGAGACAGGCAGGAGGAGACAGCCAGGAGTAGACAGCCAGGAGGAGACAGCCAGGAGGAGACAGGCAGGAGGAGACAGCCAGGAGGAGACAGCCAGGAGGAGACAGGCAAGAGGAGACAGCCAGGAGGAGACAGCAAGTGGAGACAGCCAGGAGGAGACAGCCAGGAGGAGACAGCCAGGAGTAGACAGGCAGGAGGAGACAGCCAGGAGGAGACAGCGTGGAGGAGACAGCCAGTACGAGACAGCCAGGAGGAGACAGCTAGGAGGAGACAGGCAGGAGGAGACAGCTAGGAGGAGACAGCCAAGAGGAGACAGCCAGGGGGAGACAGCTAGGAGGAGACAGCCAGGAGGAGACAGCCAGGAGGAGACAGCTAGGAGGAAACAGCCAGGAGGAGACAGCCAGGAGGAGACAGCAAGGAGGAGACAGGCAGGAGGAGACAGCCAGGAGGAGACAGCGTGGAGGAGACAGCCAGTACGAGACAGCCAGGAGGAGACAGGCAGGAGGAGACAGCCAGGAGGAGACAGCTAGGAGGAGACAGCCAAGAGGAGACAGCCAGGGGGAGACAGCTAGGAGGAGACAGCCAGGAGGAGACAGCCAGGAGGAGACAGCTAGGAGGAAACAGCCAGGAGGAGACAGCCAGGAGGAGACAGCAAGGAGGAGACAGCCAGGAAGAGACAGCAAGGGGAGACAGGCAGGAGGAGACAGCCAGGAGGAGACAGCTAGGAGGAGACAGCCAGGAGGAAACAGCCAGGAGGAGACAGCAAGGAGGAGACAGCCAGGAGGAGACAGGCAGGAGGAGACAGTCAGGAGGAGACAGCCAGGAGGAGACAGCTAGGAAGAGACAGCAAGGGGAGACAGCCAGGAGGAGACAGCCAGGAGGAGACAGCCAGGAGGAGACAGCGTGGAGGAGACAGCCAGGAGGAGACAGCAAGGGGAGACAGCCAGGAGGAGACAGGCAGGAGGAGACAGCCAGGAGGAGACAGGCAGGAGGAGACAGCCAGGAGGAGACAGCCAGGAGGAGACAGCAAGGGGAGACAGGCAGGAGGAGACAGCCAGGAGGAGACAGCTAGGAGGAGACAGCCAGGAGGAGACAGGCAGGAGGAGACAGGCAGGAGGAGACAGCCAGGAGGAGACAGCTAGGAGGAGACAGGCAGGAGGAGACAGTCAGGAGGAGAAAGCCAGGAGGAGACAGGCAGGAGGAGACAGCCAGGAGGAGACAGCCAGGACGAGACAGCCAGGACGAGACAGGCAGGAGGAGACAGCCAGGAGGAGACAGGCAGGACGAGACAGCCAGGAGGAGACAGGCAGGAGGAGACAGCCAGGAGGAGACAGCTAGGAAGAGACAGCAAGGGGAGACAGCCAGGAGGAGACAGCCAGGAGGAGACAGCCAGGAGGAGACAGCGTGGAGGAGACAGCAGGAGGAGACAGCAAGGGGAGACAGCCAGGAGGAGACAGGCAGGAGGAGACAGCCAGGAGGAGACAGGCAGGAGGAGACAGCCAGGAGGAGACAGCCAGGAGGAGACAGCAAGGGGAGACAGGCAGGAGGAGACAGCCAGGAGGAGACAGCTAGGAGGAGACAGCCAGGAGGAGACAGGCAGGAGGAGACAGGCAGGAGGAGACAGCCAGGAGGAGACAGCTAGGAGGAGACAGGCAGGAGGAGACAGTCAGGAGGAGAAAGCCAGGAGGAGACAGGCAGGAGGAGACAGCCAGGAGGAGACAGCCAGGAGGAGACAGCCAGGACGAGACAGGCAGGAGGAGACAGCCAGGAGGAGACAGGCAGGAGGAGACAGCCAGGAGGAGACGGGCAGGAGGAGACAGGCAGGAGGAGACAGCCAGGAGGAGACAGCCAGGAGGAGACAGGCAGGAGGAGACAGCCAGGAGGAGACGGGCAGGAGGAGACAGGCAGGAGGAGACAGCCAGGAGGAGACAGCCAGGAGGAGACAGCCAGGAGGAGACAGCCAGGAGGAGACAGGCAGGAGGAGACAGCAAGAGGAGACAGGCAGGAGGAGACAGGCAGGAGGAGACAGCCAGGAGGAGACAGTCAGGAGGAGACAGTCAGGAGGAGACAGGCAGGAGGAGACAGCCAGGAGGAGACAGGCAGGACGAGACAGCCAGGAGGAGACAGCAGGACGAGAAAGCCAGGAGGAGACAGGCAGGAGGAGACAGCCAGGAGGAGACAGGCAGGAGGAGACAGCCAGGAGGAGACAGTCAGGACGAGACAGCCAGGACGAGACAGGCAGGAGGAGACAGCCAGGAGGAGACAGGCAGGACGAGACAGCCAGGAGGAGACAGGCAGGAGGAGACAGCCAGGAGGAGACGGGCAGGAGGAGACAGGCAGGAGGAGACAGCCAGGAGGAGACAGCCAAGAGGCGACAGCCAGGAGGAGACAGGCAGGAGGAGACAGCCAGGAGGAGACAGCCAAGAGGAGACAGCCAGGAGGAGAAAGCCAGGACGAGACAGCCAGGAAGAGACAGCAAGGGGAGACAGCCAGGAGGAGACGGGCAGGAGGAGACAGCTAGGAGGAGACAGCCAGGACGAGACAGCCAGGACGAGACAGCCAGGAGGAGACAGCCAGGAGGAGACAGGCAGGAGGAGACAGCCAGGAGGAGACAGCCAGGAGGAGACAGCCAGGAGGAGACAGGCAGGAGGAGACAGCCAGGAGGAGACAGCAAGTGGAGACAGCCAGGAGGAGACAGCCAGGAGGAGACAGCCAGGAATAGACAGGCAGGAGGAGACAGCCAGGAGGAGACAGCTAGGAGGAGACAGCCAGTACGAGACAGCCAGGAGGAGACAGCTAGGAGGAGACAGGCAGGAGGAGACAGCCAGGAGGAGACAGCTAGGAGGAGACAGCCAAGAGGAGACAGCCAGGGGGAGACAGCTAGGAGGAGACAGCCAGGAGGAGACAGCCAGGAGGAGACAGCTAGGAGGAGACAGCCAGGAGGAGACAGCAAGGAGGAGACAGCCAGGAAGAGACAGCAAGGGGAGACAGGCAGGAGGAGACAGCCAGGAGGAGACAGCTAGGAGGAGACAGCCAGGAGGAAACAGCCAGGAGGAGACAGCAAGGAGGAGACAGCCAGGAGGAGACAGGCAGGAGGAGACAGGCAGGAGGAGACAGCCAGGAGTAGACAGGCAGGAGGAGACAGCCAGGAGGAGACAGGCAGGAGGAGACAGCCAGGAGGAGACAGCCAGGAGGAGACAGGCAGGAGGAGACAGCCAGGAGGAGACAGCAAGTGGAGACAGCCAGGAGGAGACAGCCAGGAGGAGACAGCCAGGAGGAGACAGGCAGGAGGAGACAGCCAGGAGGAGACAGTTAGGAGGAGACAGCCAGGACGAGACAGCCAGGAGGAGACAGCTAGGAGGAGACAGGCAGGAGGAGACAGCCAGGAGGAGACAGCTAGGAGGAGACAGCCAAGAGGAGGACAGCCAGGGGAGACAGCTAGGAGGAGACAGCCAGGAGGAGACAGCCAGGAGGAGACAGCTAGGAGGAGACAGCCAGGAGGAGACAGCCAGGAGGAGACAGCAAGGAGGAGACAGCCAGGAAGAGACAGCAAGGGGAGACAGGCAGGAGGAGACAGCCAGGAGGAGACGGCCAGGAGGAGACAGCCAGGAGGAGACAGCTAGGAGGAGACAGCCAGGAGGAGACAGCCAGGAGGAAACAGCCAGGAGGAGACAGGCAGGAGGAGACAGCCAGGAGGAGACAGCCAGGAGGAGACAGCAAGGAGGAGACAGCCAGGAGGAGACAGGCAGGAGGAGACAGTCAGGAGGAGACAGCCAGGAGGAGACAGCTAGGAGGAGACAGCCAGGAAGAGACAGCAAGGGGAGACAGCCAGGAGGAGACAGTCAGGAGGAGACAGCCAGGAGGAGACAGGCAGGAGGAGACAGCCAGGAGGAGACAGCAAGGGGAGACAGCCAGGAGGAGACGGCCAGGAGGAGACAGCCAGGAGTAGACAGGCAGGAGGAGACAGCTAGGAGTAGACAGGCAGGAGGAGACAGCCAGGAGGAGACAGCAAGGGGAGACAGCCAGGAGGAGACAGCTAGCAGGAGACAGGCAGGAGGAGACAGCCAGGAGGAGACAGCTAGGAGGAGACAGCCAGGAGGAGACAGCCAGGAGGAGACAGCAAGGGGAGACAGCCAGGAGGAGACGGCCAGGAGGAGACAGCCAGGAGTAGACAGCCAGGAGGAGACAGCTAGGAGGAGACAGCCAGGAGGAGACAGCTAGGAGGAGACAGCTAGGAGGAGACAGCCAGGAGGAGACAGCCAGGAGGAGACAGCCAGGACGAGACAGGCAGGAGGAGACAGCCAGGAGGAGACAGGCAGGAGGAGACAGCCAGGAGGAGACAGGCAGGAGGAGACAGCTAGGAGGAGACAGCCAGGAGGAGACAGCAAGGGGAGACAGCTAGGAGGAGACAGCCAGGAGGAGACAGCAAGGGGAGACAGCTAGGAGGAGACAGCCAGGAGGAGACAGGCAGGAGGAGACAGCCAGGAGGAGACAGCTAGGAGGAGACAGGCAGGAGGAGACAGCCAGGAGGAGACAGGCAGGAGGAGACAGGCAGGAGGAGACAGCTAGGAGGAGACAGCCAGGAGGAGACAGCCAGGAGGAGACAGCGTGGAGGAGACAGCCAGGAGGAGACAGCAAGGGGAGACAGGCAGGAGGAGACAGGCAGGAGGAGACAGCCAGGAGGAGACAGCCAGGGAGGAGACAGCAAGGGGAGACAGGCAGGAGGAGACAGCCAGGAGGAGACAGCTAGGAGGAGACAGCCAGGAGGAGACAGCCAGGAGGAGACAGCTAGGAGGAGACAGCCAGGAGGAGACAGCCAGGACGAGACAGCAAGGGGAGACAGCCAGGAGGAGACAGCAAGGGGAGACAGCTAGGAGGAGACAGCCAGGAGGAGACAGCCAGGAGGAGACAGCCAGGAGGAGACAGCAAGGGGAGACAGCCAGGAGGAGACAGCCAGGAGGAGACAGCTAGGAGGAGACAGCCAGGAGGAGACAGCCAGGAGGAGACAGGCAGGAGGAGACAGCCAGGAGGAGACAGTCAGGACGAGACAGCCAGGACGAGACAGGCAGGAGGAGACAGCCAGGAGGAGACAGGCAGGACGAGACAGCCAGGAGGAGACAGGCAGGAGGAGACAGCCAGGAGGGAGACGGGCAGGAGGAGACATGGCAGGAGGAGACAGCCAGGAGGAGACAGCCAGGAGGAGACAGGCAGGAGGAGACAGCCAGGAGGAGACAGGCAGGACGAGACAGCCAGGAGGAGACAGGCAGGACGAGACAGCCAGGAGGAGACAGGCAGGAGGAGACAGCCAGGAGGAGACAGGCAGCAGGAGACAGGCAGGAGGAGACAGGCAGGAGGAGACGGCCAGGATGAGACGGCCAGGAGGAGACAGCAAGGGGAGACAGCCAGGAGGAGACAGGCAGGAGGAGACAGGCAGGACGAGACAGCCAGGAGGAGACAGCCAGGAGGAGACAGCCAGGAGGAGACAGCAAGGGGAGACAGGCAGGAGGAGACTGCCAGGAGGAGACAGCCAGGAGGAGACAGCCAGGAGGAGACAGTCAGGAGGAGACAGCCAGGAGGAGACAGCTAGGAGGAGACAGCTAGGAGGAGACAGGCAGGAGGAGACAGGCAGGAGGAGACAGCTAGGAGGAGACAGCCAGGAGGAGACAGCTAGGAGGAGACAGCTAGGAGGAGACAGCCAGGAGGAGACAGCCAGGAGGAGACAGCCAGGACGAGACAGGCAGGAGGAGACAGGCAGGAGGAGACAGCCAGGAGGAGACAGGCAGGAGGAGACAGTCAGGAGGAGACAGGCAGGAGGAGACAGCTAGGAGGAGACAGCCAGGAGGAGACAGCAAGGGGAGACAGCTAGGAGGAGACAGCCAGGAGGAGACAGCAAGGGGAGACAGCTAGGAGGAGACAGCCAGGAGGAGACAGGCAGGAGGAGACAGCTAGGAGGAGACAGGCAGGAGGAGACAGCAAGGAGGAGACAGGCAGGAGGAGACAGGCAGGAGGAGACAGCTAGGAGGAGACAGCCAGGAGGAGACAGCGTGGAGGAGACAGCCAGGAGGAGACAGCAAGGGGAGACAGCCAGGAGGAGACAGGCAGGAGGAGACAGGCAGGAGGAGACAGCCAGGAGGAGACAGCCAGGAGGAGACAGCAAGGGGAGACAGGCAGGAGGAGACAGCCAGGAGGAGACAGCTAGGAGGAGACAGCCAGGAGGAGACAGCCAGGAGGAGACAGCTAGGAGGAGACAGCCAGGAGGAGACAGCCAGGACGAGACAGCAAGGGGAGACAGCCAGGAGGAGACAGCAAGGGGAGACAGCTAGGAGGAGACAGCCAGGAGGAGACAGCCAGGAGGAGACAGCCAGGAGGAGACAGCCAGGAGGAGACAGCAAGGGGAGACAGCCAGGAGGAGACAGCCAGGAGGAGACAGCTAGGAGGAGACAGCCAGGAGGAGACAGCCAGGAGGAGACAGGCAGGAGGAGACAGCCAGGAGGAGACAGTCAGGACGAGACAGCCAGGACGAGACAGGCAGGAGGAGACAGCCAGGAGGAGACAGGCAGGACGAGACAGCCAGGAGGAGACAGGCAGGAGGAGACAGCCAGGATGAGACGGGCAGGAGGAGACAGGCAGGAGGAGACAGCCAGGAGGAGACAGCCAGGAGGAGACAGGCAGGAGGAGACAGCCAGGAGGAGACAGGCAGGACGAGACAGCCAGGAGGAGACAGGCAGGACGAGACAGCCAGGAGGAGACAGGCAGGAGGAGACAGGCAGGAGGAGACAGGCAGGAGGAGACGGCCAGGATGAGACGGCCAGGAGGAGACAGCAAGGGGAGACAGCCAGGAGGAGACAGGCAGGAGGAGACAGGCAGGACGAGACAGCCAGGAGGAGACAGCCAGGAGGAGACAGCCAGGAGGAGACAGCAAGGGGAGACAGGCAGGAGGAGACTGCCAGGAGGAGACAGCCAGGAGGAGACAGCCAGGAGGAGACAGTCAGGAGGAGACAGCCAGGAGGAGACAGCTAGGAGGAGACAGCTAGGAGGAGACAGGCAGGAGGAGACAGGCAGGAGGAGACAGTCAGGAGGAGACAGCCAGGAGGAGACAGGCAGGAGGAGACAGCCAGGAGGAGACAGTCAGGACGAGACAGCCAGGACGAGACAGGCAGGAGGAGACAGGCAGGACGAGACAGCCAGGAGGAGACAGGCAGGAGGAGACAGGCAGGAGGAGACAGGCAGGAGGAGACGGCCAGGAGGAGACAGCCAGGAGGAGACAGCAAGGGGAGACAGCCAGGAGGAGACAGGCAGGAGGAGACAGGCAGGACGAGACAGCCAGGAGGAGACAGGCAGGACGAGACAGCCAGGAGGAGACAGCCAGGAGGAGACAGCAAGGGGAGACAGGCAGGAGGAGACTGCCAGGAGGAGACAGCCAGGAGGAGACAGTCAGGAGGAGACAGCCAGGAGGAGACAGCCTCTTATTCATATGTAGTAATATTTATTATATTACACCAGGTATTTCCTTATTTGTTTGTTTGTTTGTTTGTTTGTTGTGTGTACATTTTTATCTTTTCCTTCTCCAGCTGACCTCTCTATATATATATGTACCTCCTCAGGACCCCCCTCTCTGGTTGTTTTCTTTCTCTGTGACGTCTCTCCCTCCCCCTCTGTCTCCTTGTTCTCTCCCCCTCCCTCTCTCCTCCCTCCTTCTCTCCTCCCCCTCCCTCTCCCCTCCCCCTCCCTCCCTCACACTCTCAGTGACGCAGACAGTCTGTGGATACATCGCAGCATCAGGACCACGGAGAGCATCCTAGGAGAGGGTGAGACGGGGGCCCTGGATATGGGGGGCCTGTGCATGGGGGGCCTGTATATGGGGGGGCCCGCACACCGAGCAGGGGGATACACAGGGATGGTGGGGGCTGGGAAGGAGAGAAAGGAGAAAACAGGATAAAGGCTCAAGGGAGAGGGGAGGGGAGGGGAATGGTACATATACAGAGGGGTATACAGAGGATTGGTACATATACAGAGGGGTATACAGAGGATTGGTACATATACAGAGGGGGTATACAGAGGATTGGTACATATACAGAGGATTGGTACATATACAGAGGGGTATACAGAGGATTGGTACATATACAGAGGGTTGGTACATATACAGAGGATTGGTACATATACAGAGGGGTATACAGAGGATTGGTACATATACAGAGGGGTATACAGAGGATTGGTACATATACAGAGGGGTATACAGAGGATTGGTACATATACAGAGGGGTATACAGAGGATTGGTACATATACAGAGGGGTATACAGAGGATTGGTACATATACAGAGGGGTATACAGAGGATTGGTACATATACAGAGGGGTATACAGAGGATTGGTACATATACAGAGGGTTGGTACATATACAGAGGGGGTATACAGAGGATTGGTACATATACAGAGGGGTATACAGAGGATTGGTACATATACCGGGGGTATACAGAGGATTGGTACATATACAGAGGGTTGGTACATATACAGAGGGGGTATACAGAGGATTGGTACATATACAGAGGGGTATACAGAGGATTGGAACATATACCGAGGGGTATACAGAGGATTGGTACATATACAGAGGGGTATACAGAGGATTGGTACATATACAGAGGATTGGTACATATACAGAGGGGTATACAGAGGGTTGGTACATATAAAGAGTATTGGTAGATATACAGAGGGGTATACAGAGGATTGGTACATATACAGAGGATTGGTACATATACAGAGGGGTATACAGAGGGTTGGTACATATACAGAGGATTGGTACATATACAGAGGGGTATACAGAGGGTTGGTACATATACAGAGGATTGGTACATATACAGAGGGGTATACAGAGGATTGGTACATATACAGAGGATTGGTACATATACAGAGGGGTATACAGAGGATTGGTACATATACAGAGGGGTATACAGAGGATTGGTACATATACAGAGGGGTATACAGAGGATTGGTACATATACAGAGGGGTATACAGAGGGTTGGTACATATACAGAGGGGTATACAGAGGGTTGGTACATATACAGAGGATTGGTACATATACAGAGGGGTATACAGAGGATTGGTACATATACAGAGGGGGTATACAGAGGACATCAAGACACACAGACAAAGACATCAAGACACACAGACACTGACATCAAGACACACAGACACTGACATCAAGACACACAGACACGGACATCAAGACACACAGACACCGACATCAAGACACACAGACACAGACATCAAGACACACAGACACAGACATCAAGACACACAGACACTGACATCAAGACACACAGACACCGACATCAAGACACACAGACACAGACATCAAGACACACAGACACAGACATCAAGACACACAGACACTGACATCAAGACACACAGACACTGACATCAAGACACACAGACACCGACATCAAGACGCACAGACACTGACATCAAGACACACAGACACCGACATCAAGACACACAGACACAGACATCAAGACACACAGACACAGACATCAAGACACATAGACACCGACATCAAGACACACAGACACTGACATCAAGACACACAGACACTGACATCAAGACACACAGACACCGACATCAAGACACACAGACACCGACATCAAGACGCACAGACACTGACATCAAGACACACAGACACTGACATCAAGACACACAGACACTGACATCAAGACACACAGACACCGACATCAAGACACACAGACATCAAGACACATAGACACCGACATCAAGACACACAGACACCGACATCAAGACACACAGACACAGACATCAAGACACACAGACACTGACATCAAGACACACAGACACCGACATCAAGACACACAGACACTGACATCAAGACACGCAGACATCAAGACACACAGACACTGACATCAAGACACACAGACACCGACATCAAGACGCACAGACACTGACACCAAGACACACAGACACTGACATCAAGACACACAGACACTGACATCAAGACACACAGACACTGACATCAAGACACACAGACACTGACATCAAGACACACAGACACAGACATCAAGACACACAGACACCGACATCAAGACACACAGACATCAAGACACATAGACACCGACATCAAGACACACAGACACCGACATCAAGACACACAGACACAGACATCAAGACACACAGACACTGACATCAAGACACACAGACACTGACATCAAGACACACAGACACTGACATCAAGACACACAGACACTGACATCAAGACACACAGACACAGACATCAAGACACACAGACCATCAAGACACATAGACACCGACATCAAGACACACAGACACCGACATCAAGACACACAGACACAGACATCAAGACACACAGACACTGACATCAAGACACACAGACACCGACATCAAGACACACAGACACCGACATCAAGACACACAGACACTGACATCAAGACACACAGACACTGACATCAAGACACACAGACACCGACATCAAGACACACAGACACCGACATCAAGACACACAGACACTGACATCAGACACACAGACACTGACATCAAGACACACAGACACTGACATCAAGACACACAGACACCGACATCAAGACACACAGACATCAAGACACACAGACACTGACATCAAGACACACAGACACCGACATCAAGACACACAGACACAGACATCAAGACACACAGACACTGACATCAAGACACACAGACACTGACATCAAGACACACAGACACAGACATCAAGACACACAGACACTGACATCAAGACACACAGACACCGACATCAAGACACACAGACACCGACATCAAGACACACAGACACTGACATCAAGACACACAGACACTGACATCAAGACACACAGACACTGACATCAAGACACACAGACAACCGACATCAAGACACACAGACATGTCAAGACACATAGACACCGACATCAAGACACACAGACACGACATCAAGACACACAGACACAGACATCAAGACACACAGACACCGACATCAAGACACACAGACACAGACATCAAGACACATAGACACCGACATCAGACACACCAGGACACCGACATCAAGACACACAGACACATGACATCAAGACACACAGACACAGACATCAAGACACACAGACACAGACATCAAGACACACAGACACTGACATCAAGACACACAGACACAGACATCAAGACACACAGACACTGACATCAAGACACACAGACACAGACATCAAGACACACAGACACCGACATCAAGACACACAGACACCGACATCAAGACACACAGACACTGACATCAAGACACCCAGACACTGACATCAACACGCACAGACACAGACATCAAGACACACAGACACAGACATCAAGACACACAGACACCGACATCAAGACACACAGACACAGACATCAAGACACACAGACACCGACATCAAGACACACAGACACCGACATCAAGACACACAGACACCGACATCAAGACGCACAGACACTGACATCAACACGCACAGACACAGACATCAAGACACACAGACACAGACATCAAGACACACAGACACAGACATCAAGACACACAGACACAGACACCGACATCAAGACACACAGACACTGACATCAACACACACAGACATCAACACACACAGACACTGACATCCAGACACACAGATACAGACATCAAGACACACAGACATCAAGACACGCAGACACCGACATCAAGACACGCAGACACAGACATCAAGACACACAGACACAGACATCAAGACACACAGACATCAAGACACACAGACACAGACATCAAGACACACAGACATCAAGACACACAGACACCGACATCAAGACACACAGACACTGACATCAACACACATAGACACAGACATCAAGACACACAGACATCAAGACACACAGACACTGACATCAAGACACACAGATACAGACTTCAAGACACACAGACACAGACATCAAGACACACAGACATCAAGACACGCAGACACCGACATCAAGACACGCAGACATAGACATCAAGACACGCAGACACAGACATCAAGACACACACACAGACATCAAGACACACAGACACAGACATCAAGACACACAGACACTGACATCAAGACACACAGACACAGACATCAAGACACACAGACACTGACATCAAGACACACAGACACCGACATCAAGACACACAGACATCAAGACACACAGACACAGACATCAAGACACACAGACACCGACATCAAGACACACAGACACTGACATCAAGACACAAAGACACCGACATCAAGACACACAGACACCGACATCAAGACACACAGACACCGACATCAAGACACACAGACACCGACATCAAGACACACAGACACCGACATCAAGACACACAGACACAGACATCAAGACACACAGACACTGACATCAAGACACACAGACACAGACATCAAGACACACAGACACCGACATCAAGACACACAACACTGACATCAAGACACACAGACACCGACATCAAGACACACAGACACTGACATCAAGACACACAGACACCGACATCAAGACACACAGACACCGACATCAAGACACACAGACATCAAGACACACAGACACTGACATCAAGACACACAGACACTGACATCAAGACACACAGACACCGACATCAAGACACACAGACACTGACATCAAGACACACAGACACCGACATCAAGACACACAGACACCGACATCAAGACACACAGACACCAAGACACGCAGACACTGACATCAAGACACACAGACACACACACACAGACACACAGACACAGACATCAAGACACACAGACATAAAGACACGCAGACACCGACATCAAGACACACAGACACTGACATCAAGACACACAGACACCGACATCAAGACACACAGACATCAAGATACATAGACACCGACATCAAGACACACAGACACCGACATCAAGACACACAGACACAGACATCAAGACACACAGACACTGACATCAAGACACACAGACACCGACATCAAGACACACAGACACCGACATCAAGACACACAGACACTGACATCAAGACACACAGACACTGACATCAAGACACACAGAAACAGACATCAAGACACACAGACACCGACATCAAGACGCACAGACACTGACATCAAGACACACAGACACTGACATCAAGACACACAGACACTGACATCAAGACACACAGACACCGACATCAAGACACACAGACATCAAGACACATAGACACCGACATCAAGACACACAGACACCGACATCAAGACACACAGACACAGACATCAAGACACACAGACACCGACATCAAGACACACAGACACTGACATCAAGACACACAGACACAGACATCAAGACACACAGACACTGACATCAAGACACACAGACACCGACATCAAGACACACAGACACCGACATCAAGACGCACAGACACTGACATCAAGACACACAGACACTGACATCAAGACACACAGACACTGACATCAAGACACACAGACACCGACATCAAGACACACAGACATCAAGACACATAGACACCGACATCAAGACACACAGACACCGACATCAAGACACACAGACACAGACATCAAGACACACACAGACACCGACATCAAGACACACAGACACTGACATCAAGACACATAGACACCGACATCAAGACACACAGACACCGACATCAAGACACACAGACACAGACATCAAGACACACAGACACTGACATCAAGACACACAGACACAGACATCAAGACACACAGACACTGACATCAAGACACACAGACACAGACATCAAGACACACAGACACTGACATCAAGACACACAGACACAGACATCAAGACACACAGACACCGACATCAAGACGCACAGACACTGACATCAACACGCACAGACACAGACATCAAGACACACAGACACAGACATCAAGACACACAGACACAGACATCAAGACACACAGACACAGACATCAAGACACACAGACACCGACATCAAGACACAAGACACTGACATCAACACACACAGACATCAACACACACAGACACTGACATCAAGACACACAGATACAGACATCAAGACACACAGACATCAAGACACGCAGACACCGACATCAAGACACGCAGACACAGACATCAAGACACACAGACACAGACATCAAGACACACAGACATCAAGACACACAGACACAGACATCAAGACACACAGACATCAAGACACACAGACACTGACATCAACACACATAGACACAGACATCAAGACACACAGACATCAAGACACACAGACACTGACATCAAGACACACAGATACAGACATCAAGACACACAGACACAGACATCAAGACACACAGACACTGACATCAAGACACACAGACACACCGACATCAAGACACACAGACACCGACATCAAGACGCACAGACACTGACATCAAGACACACAGACACTGACATCAAGACACACAGACACTGACATCAAGACACACAGACACCGACATCAAGACACAGACATCAAGACACATAGACACCGACATCAAGACACACAGACACCGACATCAAGACACACAGACACAGACATCAAGACACACAGACACCGACATCAAGACACACAGACACAGACATCAAGACACATAGACACCGACATCAAGACACACAGACACCGACATCAAGACACACAGACACAGACATCAAGACACACAGACGCTGACATCAAGACACACAGACACAGACATCAAGACACACAGACACTGACATCAAGACACACAGACACAGACATCAAGACACACAGACACTGACATCAAGACACACAGACACAGACATCAAGACACACAGACACCGACATCAAGACGCACAGACACAGACATCAAGACACACAGACACAGACATCAAGACACACAGACACAGACATCAAGACACACAGACACAGACATCAAGACACACAGACAAACCGACATCAAGACACACAGACACTGACATCAACACACACAGACATCAACACACACAGACACTGACATCAAGACACACAGATACAGACATCAAGACACACAGACATCAAGACACGCAGACACCGACATCAAGACACGCAGACACAGACATCAAGACACACAGACACAGACATCAAGACACACAGACATCAAGACACACAGACAAATACATCAAGACACACAGACATCAAGACACACAGACACCGACATCAAGACACACAGACACTGACATCAACACACATAGACACAGACATCAAGACACACAGACATCAAGACACACA
>JAPZIH010000240.1:0-34272 GCA_027410445.1 Discoglossus pictus
GTAAGGGGTGATGATCTCTGATGGGGTGCAGGAAGAGGGTGGGTGACCTACAAGGGGTGATGATCTATGAGGGGTTGCAGGGAGAGGGTGGGTGATCTGTAAGGTCGTGATGATCTATGAGGGGGTGCAGGGAAGAGGTGGGTGATCTGTAAGGGGTGATGATCTATGAGGGGGTGCAGGGAGAGGGTGGGTGATCTGTAAGGGGTGATGATCTATGAGGGGGTGCAGGGAGAGGGTGGGTGATCTGTAAGGGGTGATGATCTATGAGGGGGTGCAGGGAGAGGGTGGGTGATCTGTAAGGGGTGATGATCTATGAGGGGGTGCAGGGAGAGGGTGGGTGATCTTTAAGGGGTGATGATCTATGAGGGGTTGCAGGGAGAGGGTGGGTGATCTGTAAGGGTGATGATCTATGAGGAGGTGCAGGGAGAGGGTGGGTGATCTGTAAGGGGTGATGATCTATGAGGGGATGCAGGGAGAGGGTGGGTGATCTGTAAGGGGTGATGATCTATGAGGGGGTGCAAGGAGAGAGTGGGCGATCTGTAAGGGGTGATGATCTATGAGGGGGTGCAGGGAGAGGGTGGGTAATCTGTAACGGGTGATGATCTATGAGGGGGTGCAGGGAGAAGGTGGGTGATCTGTAAGGGGTGATGATCTAAGAGGGGATGCAGGGAGAGGGTGGGTGATCTGTAAGGGGTGATGATCTATGAGGGGGTGCAGGGAGAGGGTGGGTGATCTGTAAGGGGTGATGATCTATGAGGGGGTGCAGGGAGAGGGTGGGTGATCTTTAAGGGGTGATGACCTATGAGGGGGTGCAGGGAGAGTGTGGGTGATCTGAAAGGGGTGATGATCTATGAGGGGGTGCAGGGAGAGGGTGGGTGATCTGTAAGGGGTGATGATCTATGAGGGGGTGCAGGGAGAGGGTGATGATCTATGAGAGGGGTGCAGGGAGAGCGTGGGTGATCTGTAAGGGGTGATGATCTATGAGGGGGTGCAGGGAGAGCGTTGGTGATCTGTAAGGGGTGATGATCTATGAGGGGGTGCAGGAAGAGGGTGGGTGACCTGTAAGGGATGATGATCTATGGGGGGGCAGGGAGAGGGTGGTTGATCTGTAAGGGGAGATGATCTATGAGGGGTGCAGGGAGAGGGTGGGTGATCTGTACAGGGTGATGATCTATGAGGGGGTGCAGGAAGAGGGTGGGTGACCTGTAAGGGATGATGATCTATGGGGGGCAGGGAGAGGGTGGGTGATCTGTAAGGGGTGATGATCTATGAGGGGGTGCAGGGAGAGGGTGGGTGATCTGTAAGGGGTGATGATCTATGAGGGGGTGCAGGGAGAGGGTGGGTGATCTGTAAGGGGTGATGATCTCTGATGGGGTGCAGGAAGAGGGTGGGTGACCTACAAGAGGTGATGATCTATGAGGGGTTGCAGGGAGAGGGTGGGTGATCTGTAAGTCGTGATGATCTATGAGGGGGTGCAGGGACAGAGTGGGTGATCTGTAAGGGGTGATGATCTATAAGGGGGTGCAGGGAGAGGGTGGGTGATCTGTAATGGGTGATGATCTATGAGGGGGTGCAGGGAGAGGGTGGGTGATCTGTAAGGGGTGATGATCTATGAGGGGGTGCAGGGAGAGGGTGGGTGATCTTTAAGGGGTGATGATCTATGAGGGGTTGCAGGGAGAGGGTGGGTGATCTGTAAAAGGTGATGATCTATGAGGAGGTGCAGGGAGAGGGTGGGTGATCTGTAAGGGGTGATGATCTATGAGGGGGTGCAGGGAGAGGGTGGGTGATCTTTATGGGGTGATGATCTATGAGGGGGTGCAGGGAGAGTGTGGGTGATCTGTAAGGGGTGATGATCTAAGAGGGGGTGCAGGGAGTGGGTGGGTGACCTGTAAGGGGTGATGATCTATGAGGGGGTGCAGGGAGCGGGTGGGTTATCGGTAAGGGGTGATGATCTGTGATGGGGTGCAGGGAGAGAGTGGGTGATCTGTAAGGGGTGATGATCTATGAGGAGGTGCAGGGAGAGGGTGGGTGATCTGTAAGGGGTGGTGAGCTATTAGTGGGTGCAGGGAGAGTGGGGTGTTCTGTAAAGGGTGATGATCTATGAGGGGGTGCAAGGAGAGGGTGGGTGATCTGTTAGGGGTGATAATCTATGAGGGGGTGCAGGGAGAGGGTGGGTGATCTGTAAGGGGTGATGATCTAAGAGGGGATGCAGGGAGAGGGTGGGTGATCTGTAAGTGGTGTTGATCTATGAGGGGGTGCAAGGAGAGGGTGGGTGATCTGTAAGGTGTGATGATCTATGAGGGGGTGCAGGGAGAGGGTGGGTGATCTCTAAGAGGTGATGATCTATGAGGGGGTGCAGGGAGAGGGTGGTTGATCTGTAAGGAGTGATGATCTATGAGGGGGTGCAGGAAGAGGGTGGGTGATCTGTAAGGGGGATATGATCTATAGGGGGGTGCAGGGAGAGGGTGGGTGTTCTGTAAGGGGTTATGATCTATGAGGGGGTGCAGTGAGATGGTGGGTGTTCTGTAAGGGGTGATGATCTATGAGGGGGTGCAGGGACAGGGTGGGTGATATGTAAGGGGTGATGATCTATGAGGGGGTGCAGGGAGAGTGTGGGTGATCTTTAAGGGGTGATGATCTGTGAGGGGGTGCAGGGAGAGGGTGGGTGATCTGTAAGGGGTGATGATATAAGAGGGGGTGCAGGGAGAGGGTGGGAGATCTGTAAGGATTGATGACCTATGAGGGGGTGCAGGGACAGGTTGGGTGATCTTTAAGGGGTGATGATCTATGAGGGGGTGCAGGGTGAGGGTGGGTGATCTGTAAGGGGTGATGATGTATGAGGGGGTGCAAGGAGAGGGTGGGTGATCTGTAAGGGGTGATGATGTATGAGGGGGTGCAAGGAGAGGGTGGGTGATCTATAAGGGGTGATGATCTATGAGGGGGTGCAGGAAGAGGGTGGGTGATCTGTAAGGGGTGATGACCTATGAGGGGGTGCAGGGAGAGGGTGGGTGATCTGTAAGGGGTGATGGTCTATGAGGGGGTGCAGGGAGAGGGTGGGTGATCTGTAAGGGGTGATGATCTATGAGGGGGTGCAGTGAGAGGGTGGGTGATCTGTAAGGGGTGATGATCTATGAGGGGGTACAGGGAGATGGTGGATGATCTGTAAGGGGTGATGATCTATGAGGGGGTGCAGGGAGAGGGTGGGTGATCTGTAAGGGGTGATGGTCTATTAGTTGGGTGCATGGAGAGGGTGGGTGATCTGTAAGGTGTGATGATCTATGAGGGGTGCAGGGAGAGGGTGGGTGATCTGTAAGGGGTGATGATCTATGAGGGGTGCAGGGAGAGGGTGGGTGATCTGTAAGGGGTGATGGTCTATTAGTTGGGTGCAGGGAGAGGGTGGGTGATCTGTAAGGGGTGATGATCTATGAGGGGTGCAGGGAGAGGGTGGGTGATCTGTAAGGGGTGATGATCTATGAGGGGGTGCAGGGAGAGGGTGGGTGATCTGTAAGGGGTGATGATCTGTAAGGGGTTGCAGGGAGAGGGTGGGTGATATGTAAGGGGTGATGATCTATGAGGGGTTGCAGGGACAGGGTGGGTGATCTGTAAGGGGTGATGATCTTTGAGGGGGTGCAGGGAGAGGGTGGGTGATCTGTAAGGGGTGATGATCTATGCGGGGGTGCAGGGAGAGGGTGGGTGATCTGTTAGGGGTTATGATCTATGAGGGGGTGCAGGAAAAGGGTGGGTGATCTGTAAGGGGTTATGATCTATGAGGGGGTGCAGGAAGAGGGTGGGTGATCTGTAAGGGGTGATGATCTATGAGGGGGTGCAGTGGGATGGTGGGTGATCTGTAAGGGGTGATGATCTATGAGGGGGTGCAGGTACAGGGTGGGTGATATGTAAGGGGTGATGATCTTTGAGGGGGTGCAGGGAGAGGGTGGGTGATCTGTAAGGGGTGATGATCTATGAGGGGGTGCAGGGAGAGGGTGGGTGATCTGTTAGGGGTTTTGATCTATGAGGGGGTGCAGGAAAAGGGTGGGTGATCTGTAAGGGGTTATGATCTATGAGGGGGTGCAGGAAGAGGGTGGGTGATCTGTAAGGGGTGATGATCTATGAGGGGGTGCAGTGAGATGGTGGGTGATCTGTAAGGGGTGATGATCTATGAGGGGGTGCAGGGACAGGGTGGGTGATATGTAAGGGGTGATGATCTATGAGGGGGTGCAGAGAGAGGGTGGGTGATCTGTAAGGGGTGATGATATAAGAGGGGGTGCAGGGAGAGGGTGGTAGATCTGTAAGGATTGATGTCCTATGAGGGGGTGCAGGGACGGTGATCTTTAAGGGGTGATGATCTATGAGGGGGTGCAGGGACAGGTTGGGTGATCTGTAAGGGGTGATGATCTATGAGGGGGTGCAGGGACAGGTTGGTTGATCTGTAAGGGGTGATGATCTATGAGGGGGTGCAGGGAGAGGGTGGGTGATCTGTAAGGGGTGATGATCTATGAGGGGGTGCAGGGAGAGGGTGGGTGATCTGTAAGGGGTGATGATGTATGAGGGGGTGCAAGGAGAGGGTGGGTGATCTGTAAGGGGTGATGATGTATGAGGGGGTGCAAGGAAAGGGTGGGTGATCTGTAAAGGGGGGGTTAACCTATGAGGGGGTGCAGGGAGAGGGTGGGTGGTCTGTAAGGGCTGATGACCTATGAGGGGGTGCAGGGAGAGGGTGGGTGATCTGTAAGGGGTGATGATCTATGAGGGGGTGCAGGGAGAGGGTGGGTGATCTGTAAGGGGTGATGATCTATGAGGAGGTGCAGTGGGAGGGTGGGTGATCTGTAAGGGGTGATGATCTATGAGTAGGGTACAGGGAGAGGGTGGATGATCTGTAAGGGGAGATGATCTATGAGGGGGTGCAGGGAGAGGGTGGGTGATCTGTAAGGGGTGATGACCTATGAGGGGGTGCAGGGAGAGGGTGGGTGATCTGTAAGGGGTGATGATCTGTAAGGGGGTGCAGGGAGAGGGTGGGTGATCTGTAAGGGGTGATGATCTTTGAGGGGGTGCAGGGAGAGGGTGGGTGATCTGTAAGGGGTGATGATCTATGAGGGGGTGCAGTGAGATGGTGGGTGATCTGTAAGGGGTGATGATCTATGAGGGGGTGCAGGGACAGGGTGGGTGATATGTAAGGGGTGATGATCTATGAGGGGGTGCAGAGACAGGGTGGGTGATCTGTAAGGGGTGATGATATAAGAGGCGGTGCAGGGAGAGGGTGGGAGATCTGTAAGGATTGATGTCCTATTAGGGGGTGCAGGGACGGTGATCTTTAAGGGGTGATGATCTATGAGGGGGTGCAGGGACAGGTTGGGTGATCTGTAAGGGGTGATGATCTATGAGGGGGTGCAGGGACAGGTTGGGTGATCTGTAAGGGGTGATGATCTATGAGGGGGTGCAGGGAGAGGGTGGGTGGTCTGTAAGGGCTGATGACCTATGAGGGGGTGCAGGGAGAGGGTGGGTGATCTGTAAGGGGTGATGATCTATGAGGGGGTGCAGGGAGAGGGTGGGTGATCTGTAAGGGGTGATGATCTATGAGGAGGTGCAGTGGGAGGGTGGGTGATCTGTAAGGGGTGATGATCTATGAGTAGGGTACAGGGAGAGGGTGGATGATCTGTAAGGGGAGATGATCTATGAGGGGGTGCAGGGAGAGGGTGGGTGATCTGTAAGGGGTGATGACCTATGAGGGGGTGCAGGGAGAGGGTGGGTGATCTGTAAGGGGTGATGATCTGTAAGGGGGTGCAGGGAGAGGGTGGGTGATCTGTAAGGGGTGATGATCTTTGAGGGGGTGCAGGGAGAGGGTGGGTGATCTGTAAGGGGTGATGATCTATGAGGGGGTGCAGTGAGATGGTGGGTGATCTGTAAGGGGTGATGATCTATGAGGGGGTGCAGGGACAGGGTGGGTGATCTGTAAGGGGTGATGATATAAGAGGCGGTGCAGGGAGAGGGTGGGAGATCTGTAAGGATTGATGTCCTATTAGGGGGTGCAGGGACGGTGATCTTTAAGGGGTGATGATCTATGAGGGGGTGCAGGGACAGGTTGGGTGATCTGTAAGGGGTGATGATCTATGAGGGGGTGCAGGGACAGGTTGGGTGATCTGTAAGGGGTGATGATCTATGAGGGGGTGCAGGGAGAGGGTGGGTGATCTGTAAGGGGTGATGATCTATGAGGGGGTGCAGGGAGAGGGTGGGTGATCTGTAAGGGGTGATGATGTATGAGGGGGTGCATGGAGAGGGTATGTGATCTGTAAGGGGTGATGATGTATGAGGGGGTGCAAGGAGATGGTGGGTGATCTGTAAAGGGGGGGTTAACCTATGAGGGGGTGCAGGGAAAGGATGGGTGGTCTGTAAGGGGTGATGACCTATGAGGGGGTGCAGGGAGAGGGTGGGTGATCTGTAAGGGGTGATGATCTATGAGGGGGTGCAGGGAGAGGGTGGGTGATCTGTAAGGGGTGATGATCTATGAGGAGGTGCAGTGGGAGGGTGGGTGATCTGTAAGGGGTGATGATCTATGAGGGGGTACAGGGAGAGGGTGGGTGATCTGTATGGGGTGATGATCTATGAGGGGGTGCAGGGAGAGGGTGGGTGATCTGTAAGGGGTGATGATCTATGAGGGGGTGCAGGGAGAGGGTGGGTGATCTGTAAGGGGTGATGATCTGTAAGGGGGTGCAGGGAGAGGGTGGGTGATCTGTAAGGGGTGATGATCTTTGAGGAGGTGCAGGGAGAGGGTGGGTGATCTGTAAGGGGTGATGATCTATGAGGGCGTGCAGGGAGAGGGTGGGTGATCTGTAAGGGGTGATGACCTATGAGGGGGTGCAGGGAGAGGGCGGGTGATCTGTAAGGGGTGATGATCTATGAGGGCGTGCAGGGAGAGGGTGGGTGATCTGTAAGGGGTGATGACCTATGAGGGGGTGCAGGAAGAGGGTGGGTGATCTGTAAGGGGTGATTATCTTTGGGGGGTGCAGGGAGCGGGTGGGTGGTCTGTAAGGGGTGATGATCTGTAAGGGAGTGCAGGGAGAGGGTGATGATCTATTAGGGGGTTTAAGGAGAGAGTGATGATTTATGCTGGGGTGCAGGGTGATGATCTATGAAGGGGGGAAGGGTGATGATCTATGAGGGGGTGCAGGGTGAGGGTGATGATCTATGAGGGGGTGCAGGGTGACGGTGATGATCTCTGAGGGGGTGCAGGGTGAGGGTGATGATCTATGAGGGGGTGCAGGGTGAGGGTGATGATCTATGAGGGGGTGCAGGGTGACGGTGATGATCTATGAGGGGGTGCAGGGTGAGGGTGATGATCTATGAGGGGGTGCAGGTTGAGGGTGATGATCTATGAGGGGGTGCACGGTGAGGGGGATGATCTATGAGGGGGTGCAGGGTGAGGGTGATGATCTATGAGGGGGTGCAGGGTTAGGGGGATGATCTATGAGGGGGTGCAGGGTGAGGGTGATGATCTATGAGGGGGTGCAGGGTGACGGTGATGATCTATGAGGGGGTGCAGGGTGAGGGTGATGATCTATGAGGGGGTGCAGGGTGAGGGTGATGATCTATGAGGGGGTGCAGGGTGAGGGTGATGATCTATGAGGGGGTGCAGGGTGACGGTGATGATCTATGAGGGGGTGCAGGGTGAGGGTGATGATCTATGAGGGGGTGCAGGGTGAGGGTGATGATCTATGAGGGGGTGCACAGTGAGGGGGATGATCTATGAGGGGGTGCAGGGTGAGGGTGAGGATCTATGAGGGGGTGCAGGGTTAGGGGGATGATCTATGAGGGGGTGCAGGGTGAGGGTGATGATCTATGAGGGGGTGCAGGGTGAGGATGATGATCTATGAGGGGGTGCAGGGTGAGGGTGATGATCTATGAGGGGGTGCAGGGTGAGGGTGATGATCTATGAGGGGGTGCAGGGTGAGGGTGATGATCTATGAGGGGGTGCACGGTGAGGGGTATGATCTATGAGGGGGTGCAGGGTGAGGGTGATGATCTATGAGGGGGTGCAGGGTTAGGGGGATGATCTATGATGGGGTGCAGGGTGAGTGTGATGATCTATGAGGGGGTGCAGGGTGAGGGTGATGATCTATGAAGCGGTGCAGGGTGAGGGTGATGATCTATGAGGGGGTGCATGGTGAGGGGGATGATCTATGAGGGGGTGCAGGGTGAGGGTGATGATCTATGAGGGGGTGCAGGGTTAGGGGGATGATCTATGAGGGGGTGCAGGGTGAGGGTGATGATCTATGAGGGGGTGCAGGGTGAGGGTGATGATCTATGAGGGGGTGCAGGGTGAGGGTGATGATCTATGAGGGGGTGCACGGTGAGGGGGATGATCTATGAGGGGGTGCAGGGTGAGGGTGATGATCAATGAGGGGGTGCAGGGTTAGGGGGATGATCTATGAGGGGGTGCAGGGTGAGTGTGATGATCTATGAGGGGGTGCAGGGTGAGGATGATGATTTAGGTCTAGGAGCTGCATGTAGACATTTGATAATCTGTTTATTGTAACAACAGAATTAACACTTTTTGCCTTTAAATTATATTTTATTGCCCCCAGTTTGACGGGGTCATGGGGTCATGGGGTCGTCACATACATCTTATGTCTGGCGGAGGGGGAGGGTCATAAAACAAGACATTTTCGGCAAGGAAAGCTCTAAGAAAAAATGTACTCGGTCATTGATCTTAAAGTGAGTCTACAGATAGAATACTTGTATCTTTTAATTTTCTTTATTTTCTAGACAAATCCTTTTCTGTGTTTAGTTGGACACAGAAAAGGTCAGTAATTGTAGAACAGAAAAGTACAGAGAAACAAACTGAAGTTTTTTTTTTTTTTTTTTAGAGCCACTATGTCTAGCCGGCATAAATTGATGAATGTTAGAGTTTAACACTCAGATCATATATAGAGCTTTTGTAATGACATAAAAATGCTATCACTAGAGCTAAGCGATATAGACCAGGGGGGAGCAAGTTTGCTCCTGGGGAGCCTCACACAGACCAGTATTTGAGGCTATCCTTGCTGCACCTAACCTTCTTCAGTCGTCCTGATTGAGTCACCTATGCACCGAAAGGAAATCCTCAAATCCAGGCCTGTGTGGGGATTTCCAGACTTGCCCACCTCTGATACAGACCCTCTTAGTTTAGGTATAGGGTCATTTGCTAACAGGGGGGTCATTTGCTTCTGATCTGCAGCTTTAATAATAGTGTTTTTGAACAGTAAACTGCAAAGTTGTTTATCTACCTTTAGAGTGCCGGAGTATTTCTTCTGACACTTCAGCCATTAATCTCTGGCGTCTGATTATCTGCATTAATTAAACGTCTCATCCCTAAAATACATATTTAGTGCAGGAACCATTAATGGTGACAGGTTTAGTTCAGAATGATAACAACAGAAGATGTCAATGACAGGACAAGTTTAGTACTAAACAGCAAGATAAACAACTTTTTCATCCATTAAAAAAAGTTATCATGAGTGAGGAATCTTCTGCCCTGATATAAATATAAGTGAACCCTCAGAACCTGATACTATTGTTACCTGACAGGTGGTTTGATAAGAAATGTAGAGAACACAAAATAAATGAGGCAACGGTACTGACTTGAATTCACAGCTGTATTCTTCTATACTATAGTTTGATGGATGTGATAGCAAACCACCATATGTGGGCATGACAAGAGGGCCAGTGAAGTATGGAGCAGCCGGGGGCATAAGAACTCAGGGGGGTGGGACACATCCCCACCAGATTAAATGAATAGGGGACAAAAAATAGCAAAATTAAGCTTAATTGTGCATTTAGCCACTAGCCTGTATGTCTTTCCCATGAAAACTTTGACTCATATTTTTTATATATATATCATTATCAATTATATTGGGGGCAGGGGCATTGAGCATTTAAACAAATAAATAAAAAAAATACGTTTTTGAGAAGCACTGCAGCAATGGGGCCTCCCCAGAGCAGGGCCCCGGTGCATTGTATCAGGTGCACCAGTGGTAGATCTCCTCCTGCTTCCTGTGCTGGGAGTAGATTTTTTGGGGCTCCTATGCCCATGGGAGCAACAATGGGGTATTGAACCGTAGGTTGCACTTCCATATTTCAAAATGACAACTGACAATTAGGGGGTGTAAAGGTGTTTTCCTTTTTAAAATTGCTGCTAAATTACTTCATGTTAATGATAATATTTAAATCAACAGACAGACCAACACATAGATTTCTTATACAGTGAGACAAACAACTTTGCAATATACTTTGTTATATTTTTCTATCTCTTTTAGGCTATAAAGCTTCCCATAAAGTGCAGAAATGGGGAAAAGTGGCAGAAATTACTGAATAATCCAAGGTGACCTCATCACTTGTAATATTCTGAAATGACTGTTTTTTTTTGTTTGTTTTTTATTACTTATTTTGATTTACCCAGCAATTAATGTGATACATTGTGATCCTAATAATGACACAAACTGACACATTGATAGAAGAGAAGCCTGGGAGGCGGAAAAGTCTCAGAAAAAGAGGAAATGGGCTTTTTACCCAAAGTTGTTTATCTCACTACAACATTCTGCAAAATATTTTTCAAATTACCTCAAATATTGGCAAAAACATTCAATAATATTTAAATTTTATAATATACAGACATTTGTAACATTAAAGTAAATGTGTTTTCCTTTTTATTTGGAAACATTATACAATTTAAAGGGACAGTGTACATGAAGTGACGTCAGTCTTAATGATAATTAGAGTAATAATGATTTTTTTCAGATTACTCAAAAACAAACATTGAAATAGTGATTAAAAAATATCATTTTTAAGAAAAACTGATACATCAAATCTATCTATCTATCTGTCTGTCTGTCTGTCTGTCTGTCTGTCTATCTATCATATCCCCGATCTTACCTTCTGCACCATCCCTCCCTACACTGATAATAAAACACACCCCTCGGTCCCCAGCTCTAATGATGAGCGCCAAATTCTGTTTTTCACTTTAAAAAATATTTCTGGTTCCCTGCGATTGATGTTAGTTTGGTCAAATCTTCACATGTTTGTGATGTGTAACAGCTACGGTGGCCCCTTAAAGCGACTGTTACCCCAAAATCAAGTTATTGTTTTGGTTATTCTTAAAGAGCATGAAAATCTGACGAACATATTGTGTTATCCATTTTTTTTCATGAGAAATTCCATGTTGTTGTTGCTGAGTCTATATGCAAATGAGCAGCTCATGCATATTAATTAGCTGCCTGGATGTGCTTACAGTCTGCTTGTCTGTCCCTGTAGTTGCCACAATAAAGACCCCCAGTGTTAGCTGGCAGTTGGACCCCTCTCACACCCTTATCTAAATATTTAAATATCTCCAAATATTTCAGAAATGATTTACTGTAGAGAATAATTGCTAGTACAATGTAAAGCCAGCTTTTAATGCTCTTTAAAATGAAATCTACTTCCTGTTGGGGTGACAGGGCCCCTTTAAGTGCATGGTAGATAATATGGGCATCTATTGCTAGACACAGTTGCAGCAGCAACAACAACACAGCCAGTTTTTACAACAAATCCTCTGTGGAAATTGCGGTTGTGACACAGCGTCCTGACAATCGGCCGCGGCCTGGCTGCTAATTGGCAAGCTCTTTGCAAACACTTTCAGCTCCGAGTCCGTCTCCATCGTCTTACTGGGCGTCCTGGGATTCTCCTTCTCAGACTTTACGGCCCGGAACGCAGTGATATCCAGGTCCAACATGGCCACCCCCCCGCGCGGCGTTGGCGTGTTTTGCCGGCACTGTGGGCAGGGGATCCATCGCTGCTCATTGGTCACCGAGTCCAGGCGCCTGATACAGGTCTGGCAGAAGGTATGTCCGCAGTAGAGCCGGCGCGGGAGACGGTTGGAGAGGTTGTAGGATGAGAAGCAGATGATGCAGTCTATTTTGCGGCTGCTTCTGTCACATGACGACTCCTTGGGGGCGGGGCTAGTCGGCTCCGCGGGGGCGGAGCATGTCAGCTCTGGCTTCTCAGCGAGATTAGGATTATTGTTACTGTGAAGCATTCTGGAAAGAGGCAGAAAATAAGAAGATTATTCACAATAACATTACATAGAAACACAGAATATTCCAAAAAAAAATTACTATACAATTATGTGTAATCCCGGCCATCTCCATTCATCATAAAGACCTCTCTATCTCTTAGGTCTTAAGTTCCTGCTTGAAGTGCAGATAAGCAAAGACAGCTATTATAAAGTGCAAATAGCAATTCACTAGGTGGCCTCTAAGGTAATAGAAGACAACAATGGAGGTGACCAGGACTGTATATAATGACATAAATGTAACCGTGTTATTTATTTACCTTAAAAAAAGTGTTTGCCCATGAATAATATCTCTGTACAATATCCTAATAAAAATATTGGGCAGTGGCCCTTTAATTATTCCTCAGTATAGTCCTATGAATAATATTGTACCTTCATTTAATGTCATTTATCTCCACTATAGGACCTTTTTTGGTCTGGGGTCCTTCTGGTCATATACAATGCTTATGGGCATTTCTGACCCACCCATAAAAACCTAGAGACATGTTGTTTGTTAATGAGATATCAATGCCTCTAATTACTGATAAGCCTCTGATGCATTGGGTTTATTACCTCCATTGATTAGGTGCTAGCACTTTAATGGGAGATTACCCACACGAGACAAGAGCATGCCCATTACTTTGATTTGTGGATGGCTTACACTGAAAACAATAGATTCAGTCCCACGTAATGGTAATGATCATTTGTGGGTGGATCAGAAAGACTGTGTCTTTAATGTAAGTTTAGAATCTGCGATTGTATTTTAATAACATTTAATCATAAAGTGCTTGTTAATACCAAATGTTTGTAATTATGCAAAATTGGAACTTTTTCTGTCACTTTAAGTGATATAGACTACAGGTTATCTACCCACAAGGACCTTTGGTTTCTTGGAAATCTCGACACCAGCACCCTGATATCTGGCTTCTGAATCAGTCAGGGTCTTTTCATCCGGGTTCAGCACTTCCAGGAGTCTTAATAGTGACCCGGACAGGTTACTTGTAGGGTGGAGATAGGTTCTGTATCGGAGCCACCAGGAGCAAATAAGAGAACATACCATTTCAATATGTCTCAGCAGGGAACGGATTTATTTTTGGAATGTCAACAATATTTACAGGAGTTAGATACAGAGTGGGCGTGTACAACACAACAATGACACGGAGTGGCAGACAAACACAGGAGATTTACTCCAAGGGGGGTATAATAGGCTGGCATCCTGTCTGGCACCTGTGAACAATAGGCCAACTTCCAAATACACATAATGTTGTCTCTGTGTCTAGTGGTCCAGACCTCAAATAGAGTACATTAACTTTATCTGGCAAACAATGGGACAAAACTGATTACAGTACAATGGAATGTAGTGGCTGTAGCCAAGCTGTCTGTCCTTTATGGTGTCTCAATGGGCTGAGATCCAGGTACTGGAAAAGGGGTCCGTGACATTACACCCCCGTTCCAGACAGCAGTTCTGGGGCTATGATCCTTACTGGATGATAGCCCATAGTCCAAGTCACCATCCAAAGGAGAAAAAATTATGGCCCAAGTGGCCACTGCAGAAGTCCCATTGCATGTCCTCCTACTGGAGGGGATATTAGGTTGGCCCAGTCTCGGGGTGGTTTCCCATCTTTCAGGAAAGTGTCCACAGTCTCTAATCCCAATTTATTTAGGGTCTTGGGAGCACAATCCATTTGTACAGTCCTTCCAGGGGGCATCTGAGCTAGCAGCCACTTCCCAGACACCCTCCCTCCTTTTTCTTCACAACATCTGGGATACCAATCCTCAGGGTCCAAGGTGGCAACACAGCCCAACCCCAGCTCCTTTTCCTTCAATAGCCCACCCCAAATTGCAGGCATCATTCTTGGGGACACAAGGTCTCAGAAGCTAGGATATCATCCAGGGGCATCCTGCTACCCCCTTGGCCACAGGCAGGTAGTGGCTCTGGGGTATCCCATCAAGGGAGCAGCTCAGGCGGGGGTAAAAAGCACTTCCCCCCGGAACAATCTCCATATGGTCAGTTGTCAAGGCAGGGTTGGAGAAAAACAGAGCAGGACTCAGGATCGGGGTCTCTGGGTGGAGACCCTCTCTTGGCTGAGGCTCACCCAGGATAGAAGACTTTGCTGGGAGTTTGCACAGAGAGAGAGAGAGTGCACAGAGAGAGACAGAGGTTACATAGAGAGGGCACAGAGAGAGGCAGAGGTTACATAGAGAGGGCACAGAGAGAGGCAGAGGATACATAGAGAGTGCACAAAGAGAGACAGAGGGCACAGAGAGGGACAGAGGTTACATAGAGAAGGCACAGAGAGAGACAGAGGGCACAGAGAGAGAGTGCACAGCAAGAGACAGAGGTTACATAGAGAGGGCACAGAGAGAGACAGAGGTTACATAGTGAGGGCACAAAGAGAGGCAGAGGGCACAGAGAGAGAGTGCACAGAGAGAGACAGAGGTTACATAGAGAAGGCACAGAGAGAGGCAGAGGGCACAGAGAGAGAGGGAGGTTACATAGAGAGGGCACATAGAGAGACAGAGGTAACATAGAGAAGGCACAGAGAGAGGCAGAGGGCACAAGGAGAGAGTGCCCAGAGAGAGGCAGAGGGCACAAGGAGAGAGTGCACAGAGAGAGGCAGAGGTTACATAGAGAGGGCACAGAGAGAGGCAGAGGGCACAAGGAGAGAGTGCCCAGAGAGAGGCAGAGGGCACAAGGAGAGAGTGCACAGAGAGAGGCAGAGGTTACATAGAGAGGGCACAGAGAGAGGCAGAGGTTACATAGAGAAGGCACAGAGAGAGGCAGAGGGCACAGATAGAGACAGATGTTACATATAGAAGGCACAGAGAGAGGCAGAGGGCACAGAGAGAGAGTGCACAGAGAGAGACAGAGGTTACATAGAGAGGGCACAGTTAGAGGCAGAGGGCACAGAGAGAGAGTGCACAGAGAGAGACAGAGGTTACATAGAGAGGGCACAGAGAGAGACAGAGGGCACAGAGAGAGGGCAAAGAGAGAGTGCACTCACAGAGAGAGGCAGAGGGCACAGAGAGAGAGGGAGGGTGCAGAGAGAGGGCAAAGAAAGAGTGCGCTCATAGAGAGAGACAGAGGGCAGAGAGAGAGACAAAGCACACAAATAGAGGGGGCACAGAAAGAGAAGGAGGGTATTGAGAGAGAGAGAGAGGACACAGAGAGAGAGCATACAGAGAGAGACAGAGGGCACAGAGAGAGAGAGAGACAGAGAGAGACAGCACGGACAATTGAATATGAAATACATATGACGCCCTCACGTATGACGCCCTCACGTAGGACGCCCTCATGTATGACACCCTCACGTATGACACCCTCACGTATGACACCCTCACGTATGACACCCTCACGTATGACTCGCTGCATTACAGTCTTTATCAATGTATCAGTTTGTAACAGCAGCGACACAATGTGATCCAATCAATGGGCGACACTGAATATACATTTTATCAACAACCGTGTGATTATCCTGTTTCTGTTGTAAAAATGTATCAAACTGTTAAGGCCTCCTATTGGAGCTAAACATGCAACTAATGTTACAATTTATTATTATTATTATTTGTATCGCGCCAACATATTCCATAGCACTAAAGTATATTGTAAAGTTGTTTATCTTCTGGTGGACTACAACATAATGTGCACTGGCCCTCTCATATAAATAATTATCTCTCACAGTGAGGGGTAACGAGATATCAGAGCCTTCACAGATGGATTCACAATAATAGTAACAGAGACTTTTAAATGTTAAAGTTTTATCGTTATCGCTTTTCTCCAACTCGTCCTCCTGACCGCGCCAAACTACGAAAACTAAGGAGAGATAAAGTCATTAGGAGATAGTAATTTATGCTTAAAATACTAAACTTTCAAGCTCAATAATCTAACACTTCCAGGCAGAATGCTTAATAACAACCTCCCCCACTACCCTGAGTTATTGGGCATTGTTTGTATTTCTTACCTGGTGGTCACACGCCGGGTGAATAAGTTCATGGCATCCAATTAGCAAAAGAACTAGTGGAGGGGGGAGATCTCAGGGGGTACCCACGGCCCGGCCAGGGGGAGACATCCATCTGCTCCCGGGGGGGCTCTTCTATACATTGAGGTTGGTATGAAGGGTCCCACTAGTTTGGGGACACAGTGCTTGGCACCTCCAGCGCCCCCGTCCTACACCCAACTCCCGGCCCATCGTCACTTGTGTTATTTTCTGCGGCTCAGGTTACCCTGAGATAAGGTGTCAGGTCCAGGGAGGCGCCGTGCAGATATAGGGTTACAGCAAGCGGGGGGGCAATGGGGCGAAACCTAATGCGCAACGCGCTTAACCCTTTAATACCCGGCATGCAGTTACACCTACTAATGTCATGAATACAAAATGATGCACTTAACCCATTAATACCCGGCATGCAGTTACACCTACTAATGTCATGAATACAAAATGATGCACTTAACCCATTAATACCCGGCATGCAGTTACACCTACTAATGTCATAAATACAAAATGATGCACTTAACCCATTAATACCCGGCATGCAGTTACACCTACTAATGTCGTAAATACAAAATGATGCACTTAACCCTTTAATACCCGGCATGCACTTACACCTACTAATGTCATAAATACAAAATGATGCACTTAACCCATTAATACCCGGCATGCAGTTACACCTACTAATGTCGTAAATACAAAATGATGCACTTAACCCTTTAATACCCGGCATGCACTTACACATACTAATGTCATAAATACAAAATGATGCACTTAACCCTTTAATACCCGGCATGCAGTTACACCTACTAATGTCGTAAATACAAAATGATGCACTTAACCCTTTAATCTCCTTCTTGCATGAGGAATATACATTTATAGCAATTAAAGTCCTACATTTAGGGTTTAAACACCAAAAAAGTAAATATTTTATTATATAATGATTTCAAGACAGGAGAAAAGGACTCAAAGTAATTATATGGAATGAATTATAGGTAAGAAAGTAATGCAGAAAAAGCCAGTGGTATAGAGGTACTAATGGCACCCCATACACCTCCAGTCAGTTATAGAGAGGTACTAATGTCACTCTATAGACCCCCAGTCAGATATAGAGAGGTACTAATGTCACTCTATAGACCACCAGTCAGATATAGAAAGGTACTAATGTCACTCTATAGACCCCCAGTCAGGTATAGAGAGGTACTAATGTCACTCTATAGACCCCCAGTCAGATATAGAGAGGTACTAATGTCACTCTATAGACCCCCCAGTCAGGTATAGAGAGGTACTAATGTCACTCTATAGACCCCCAGTCAGATATAGAGAGGTACTAATGTCACTCTATAGACCCCCAGTCACATATAGAGAGGTACTAATGTCACTCTGTAGACCCCCAGTCAGATATAGAGAGGTACTAATGTCACTCTATAGACCCCAGTCACATATAGAGAGGTACTAATGTCACTCTATAGACCCCCAGTCAGATATAGAGAGGTACTAATGTCACTCTATAGACCCCCAGTCACATATAGAGAGGTACTAATGTCACTCTATAGACCCCCAGTCACATATAGAGAGGTACTAATGTCACTCTATAGACCTCCAGTCAGATATAGAGAGGTACTAATGTCACTCTATAGACCCCCAGTCACATATAGAGAGGTACTAATGTCACTCTATAGACCCCCAGTCACATATAGAGAGGTACTAATGTCACTCTATAGACCCCCAGTCACATATAGAGAGGTACTAATGTCACTCTATAGACCCCCATTCACATACAGAGAGGTACTAATGTCACTCTATAGACTCCCAGTCAGATATAGAGAGGTACTAATGTCACTCTATAGACCCCCAGTCAGATATAGAGAGGTACTAATGTCACTCTATAGACCCCCAGTCAGATATAGAGAGGTACTAATGTCACTCTATAGACCCCCAGTCAGATATAGAGAGGTACTAATGTCACTCTATAGACCCCAATCAGATATAGAGAGGTACTAATGTCACTCTATAGACCCCCAGTCAGATATAGAGAGGTACTAATGTCACTCTATAGACCCCCAGTCAGATATAGAGAGGTACTAATGTCACTCTATAGACCCCCAGTCAGATATAGAGAGGTACTAATGTCACTCTATAGACCCTCATTCAGATAAAGAGAGGTACTAATGTCACTCTATAGACCCCCTGTCAGATATAAAGAGGTACTAATGTCACCCTATAGACCCCCAGTCAGATATAGAGAGGTACTAATGTCACTCTATAGACCCCCAGTCAGATATAGAGAGGTACTAATGTCACTCTATACACCCCCAGTCAGATATAGAGAGGTACTAATGTCACTCTATAGACCCCCAGTCAGATATAGAGAGGTACTAATGTCACTCTATAGACCCCATGTCAGATATAGAGAGGTACTAATGTCACTCTATAGACCCCATGTCAGATATAGAGAGGTACTAATGTCACTCTATAGACCCCCAGTCAGATATAGAGAGGTACTAATGTCACTCTATAGACCCCATGTCAGATATAGAGAGGTACTAATGTCACTCTATAGACCTCCAGTCAGATATAGAGAGGTTCTAATGTCACTCTATAGACCCCCAGTCAGATATAGAGAGGTACTAATGTCACTCTATAGACCCCATGTCAGATATAGAGAGGTACTAATGTCACTCTATAGACCCCCAGTCAGATATAGAGAGGTACTAATGTCACTCTATAGACCCCATGTCAGATATAGAGAGGTACTAATGTCACTCTATAGACCCCCAGTCAGATATAGAGAGGTACTAATGTCACACTATAGACCCCCAGTCACATATAGAGAGGTACTAATGTCACACTATAGACCCCCAGTCAGATATAGAGAGGTACTAATGTCACTCTATAGACCCCATGTCAGATATAGAGAGGTACTAATGTCACTCTATAGACCCCAGTCACATATAGAGAGGTACTAATGTCACTCTATAGACCCCCAGTCACATATAGAGAGGTACTAATGTCACTCTATAGACCCCCAGTCACATATAGAGAGGTACTAATGTCACACTAGAGACCCCCAGTCACATATAGAGAGGTACTAATGTCACACTATAGACCCCCAGTCAGATATAGAGAGGTTATAATGTCACTCTATAGACCCCAGTCACATATAGAGAGGTACTAATGTCACTCTATAGACCCCCAGTCAGATATAGAGAGGTACTAATGTCACTCTATAGACCCCCAGTCACATATAGAGAGGTACTAATGTCACTCTATAGACCCCCAGTCACATATAGAGAGGTACTAATGTCACTCTATAGACCTATAGTCACATATAGAGAGGTACTAAAGTCACTCTATAGACCCCCAGTCACATATAGAGAGGTACTAATGTCACTCTATAGACCCCCAGTCACATATAGAGAGGTACTAATGTCACTCTATAGACCCCCAGTCACATATAGAGAGGTACTAATGTCACTCTATAGACCCCCAGTTATATATAGAGAGGGACTAATGTCACTGTATAGACCCCCAGTCAGATATAGAGAGGTACTAATGTCACTCTATAGACTCCCAGTCAGATATAGAGGTACTAATGTCACTCTATAGACCCCCAGTCAGATATAGAGAGGTACTAATGTCACTCTATAGACCCCCAGTCACATATAGAGAGGTACTAATGTCACTATATAGGACCCCAGTCAGGTATAGAGAGGTACTAATGTCACTCTATAGACCCCAGTCAAATATAGAGAGGTACTAATGTCACTCTATAGAACTCCAGTCAGATATAGAGAGCTACTAATGTCACTCTATAGACCCCCAGTCACATATAGAGAGGTACTAATGTCACTCTATAGACCCCCAGTCACATATAGAGAGGTACTAATGTCACTCTATACACCCCCAGTCAGATATAGAGAGGTACTAATGTCACTCTATAGACCCCGAGTCACATATAGAGAGGTACTAATGTCAGTTTATAGACCCCCAGTCACATATAGAGAGGTACTAATGTCACTCTATAGACCCGCAGTCAGATATAGAGAGGTACTAATGTCACTCTATAGACCCCCAGTCAGATATAGATAGGGACTAATGTCACTCTATAGACCCCCAGTCACATATAGAGAGGTACTAATGTCACTCTATAGACCCCCAGTCATATATAGAGAGGGACTAATGTCACTCTATAGACCCCCAGTCAGATATAGAGAGGTACTAATGTCACTCTATAGACCCCCAGTCAGATATAGAGAGGTATTAATGTCACTCTATAGACCCCCAGTCAGAAATAGAGAGGTACTAATGTCACTCTATAGACCCCCATTCAGATATAGAGAGGTACTAATGTCACTCTATAGACCCCCAGTCAGATATAGAGGTACTAATGTCACTCTATAGACCCCCATTTAGATGTAGAGAGGGACTAATGTCACTCTATAGACCCCCAGTCAGATATAGAGAGGTACTAATGTCACTCTATAGACCCCCATTCAGATATAGAGAGGTACTAATGTCACTCTATAGACTCCCAGTCACATATAGAGAGGTACTAATGTCACTCTATAGACCCCTAGTCAGATATAGAGAGGTACTAATGTCACTCTATAGACCCCCAGTCAGATATAGAGAGGTACTAATGTCACTCTATAGACCCCCATTCAGATATAGAGATGTACTAATGTCACTGTATAGACCCCCAGTCACATATAGAGAGGTACTAATGTCACTCTATAGACCCCTAGTCAGATATAGAGAGGTACTAATGTCACTCTATAGACCCCCAGTCAGATATAGAGAGGTACTAATGTCACTCTATACACCCCAGTCAGATATAGAGAGGTACTAATGTCACTCTATAGACCCCTAGTCAGATATAGAGAGGTACTAATGTCACTCTATACACCCCAGTCACATACAGAGAGGTACTAATGTCACTCTATAGACCTCAGTCAGATATAGAGAGGTACTAATGTCACTCTATAGACCCCCAGTCACATATAGAGAGGTACTAATGTCACTCTATAGACCCCAGTCACATATAGAGAGGTACTAATGTCACTCTATAGACTCCCAGTCAGATATAGAGAGGTACTAATGTCACTCTATAGACCCCCAGTCAGATATAGAGAGGTACTAATGTCACTCTATAGACCCCCAGTCACATATAGAGAGGTACTAATGTCACTCTATACACCCCAGTCA
Organism: Discoglossus pictus; assembly: GCA_027410445.1. Classification (NCBI taxonomy): domain Eukaryota; kingdom Metazoa; phylum Chordata; class Amphibia; order Anura; family Alytidae; genus Discoglossus; species Discoglossus pictus. Next base: position 21,250 of record JAPZIH010000240.1, read on the forward strand.
GATATAGAGAGGTACTAATGTCACTCTATAGACCCCTAGTCAGATATAGAGAGGTACTAATGTCACTCTATACACCCCAGTCACATACAGAGAGGTACTAATGTCACTGTATAGACCCCCAGTCATATATAGAGAGGTACTAATGTCACTCTATAGACCCCAGTCAGATATAGAGAGGTACTAATGTCACTCTATAGACCTCAGTCAGATATAGAGAGGTACTAATGTCACTCTATTGACCCTCAGTCAGATATAGAGAGGTACTAATGTCACTCTATAGACCCCCAGTCAGATATAGAGAGGTACTAATGTCACTCTATAGACACCCAGCCAGATATAGAGAGGTACTAATGTCACTCTATAGACCCCCAGTCAGATATAGAGAGGTACTAATGTCACTCTATAGACCCTCAGTCAGATATAGAGAGGTACTAATGTCACTCTATAGACCCCCAGTCAGATATAGAGAGGTACTAATGTCACTCTATAGACACCCAGCCAGATATAGAGAGGTACTAATGTCACTCTATAGACCCTTAGTCAGATATAGAGAGGAACTAATGTCACTCTATAGAGGCCCCAGTCACATATAGAGAGGTACTAATGCCACTCTAGAGACCCCCAGTCACATACAGAGAGGTACTAATGTCACTCTATAGACGCCCCAGTCACATATAGAGAGGTACTAATGTCACTCTATAGACGCCCCAGTCACATATAGAGAGGTACTAATGTCACTCTATAGACCCCCGGTCAGATATAGAGAGGTACTAATGTCACTCTATAGACCCCCAGTCAGATATAGAGAGGTACTAATGTCACTCTATAGACACCCAGTCAGATATAGAGAGGTACTAATGTCACTCTATAGACCCTCAGTCACATATAGAGAGGTACTAATGTCACTCTATAGACCCCCAGTCAGATATAGAGAGGTACTAATGTTACTCTATAGACCACCATTCAGTTATAGAGAGGTACTAATGTCACTCTATAGACTCCCAGTCACTTACAGAGAGGTACTAATGTCACTCTATAGACCCCCAGTCAGATATAGAGAGGTACTAATGTCACTCTATAGACCCCCAGTCAGATATAGAGAGGTACTAATGTCACTCTATAGACTCCCAGTCAGATATAGAGAGGAACTAATGTCACTCTATAGACCCCCAGTCAGATATAGAGAGGTACTAATGTCACTCTATAGACCCCCAGTCACATATAGAGAGGTACTAATGTCACTCTATAGACTCCCAGTCAGATATAGAGAGGTACTAATGTCACTCTATAGACCCCCAGTCAGATATAGAGAGGTACTAATGTCACTCTATAGACCCCCAGTCAGATATAGAGAGGTACTAATGTCACTCTATAGACCCCCAGTCAGATATAGAGAGGAACTAATGTCACTCTATAGACCCCCAGTCAGATATAGAGAGGTACTAATGTCACTCTATAGACCCCCAGTCACATATAGAGAGGTACTAATGTCACTCTATAGACCCCCAGTCAGATATAGAGAGGTACTAATGTCACTCTATAGACCCCCAGTAAGATATAGAGAGGTACTAATGTCACTCTATAGACCCCCAGTCACATATAGAGAGGTACTAATGTCACTCTATAGACTCCCAGTCAGATATAGAGAGGTACTAATGTCACTCTATAGACCACCAGTCAGATATAGAGAGGTACTAATGTCACTCTATAGACCCCCAGTCACATATAGAGAGGTACTAATGTCACTCTATAGACTCCCAGTCAGATATAGAGAGGTACTAATGTCACTCTATAGACCACCAGTCAGATATAGAGAGGTACTAATGTCACTCTATAGACCCCCAGTCACATATAGAGAGGTACTAATGTCACTCTATAGACCCCCAGTCAGATATAGAGAGGTACTAATGTCACTCTATAGACCCCCAGTCACATATAGAGAGGTACTAATGTCACTCTATAGACTCCCAGTCAGATATAGAGAGGTACTAATGTCACTCTATAGACCACCAGTCAGATATAGAGAGGTACTAATGTCACTCTATAGACCCCCAGTCAGATATAGAGAGGTACTAATGTCACTCTATAGACCCCCAGTCACATATAGAGAGGTACTAATGTCACTCTATAGACTCCCAGTCAGATATAGAGAGGTACTAATGTCACTCTATAGACCCCCAGTCAGATATAGAGAGGTACTAATGTCACTCTATAGACCCCCAGTCACATATAGAGAGGTACTAATGTCACTCTATAGACTCCCAGTCAGATATAGAGAGGTACTAATGTCACTCTATAGACCTCCAGTCAGATATAGAGAGGTACTAATGTCACTCTATAGACCCCCAGTCACATATAGAGAGGTACTAATGTCACTCTATAGACCCCCAGTCACATATAGAGAGGTACTAATGTCACTCTATAGACCCCCAGTCACATATAGAGAGGTACTAATGTCACACTATAGACCCCCAGTCACATATAGAGAGGTACTAATGTCACTCTATAGACCCCCAGTCAGATATAGAGAGGTACTAATGTCACTCTGTAGACCCCCAGTCAGATATAGAGAGGTACTAATGTCACTCTATAGACCCCCAGTCACATATAGAGAGGTACTAATGTCACTCTATAGACCCCCAGTCAGATATAGAGAGGTACTAATGTCACTCTATAGACCCCCAGTCACATATAGAGAGGTACTAGTATCACTATATAGACCCCCAGTCACATATAGAGAGGTACTAATGTCACTCTATAGATCCCCAGTCAGATATAGAGAGGTACTAATGTCACTCTATAGACCCCCAGTCAGATATACAACCTGTGTGGGGCACCTATGGCTTGATGATCACTATATGTGTAAGGTCTAGAGTCACTCTATAGAGGCTCCCTGTGTGGGGCACCTATGGCCTGATGATCACTATATGTGGAAGGTCCAGTGTCACTCTATAGAGGCTCCCTGTATGGGACACCTATGGCCTGATGATCACTATATGTGGAAGGTCCAGTGTCTCTCTATAGAGGCTCCCTGTGTGTGGCACCTGTGGCCTGATGATTGCTATATGTGGAAGGTCCAGTGTCACTCTATAGAGGCTCCCTGTATGGGACACCTATGGCCTGATGATCACTATATGTGTAAGGTCCAGTGTCTCTCTATAGAGGCTCCCTGTATGGGACACCTATGGCCTGATGATCACTATATGTGGAAGGTCCAGTGTCTCTCTATAGAGGCTCCCTGTATGGGACACCTATGGCCTGATGATCACTATATGTGTAAGGTCCAGTGTCTCTCTATAGAGGCTCCCTGTGTGGGACACCTATGGCCTGATAATCACTATATGTGGAAGGTCCAGTGTCTCTCTATAGAGGCTCCCTGTGTGGGACACCTATGGCCTGATGATCACTATATATGGAAGGTCCAGTGTCACTCTATAGAGGCTCCCTGTATGGGACACCTATGGCCATATGATCACTATATGTGGAAGGTCCAGTGTCACTCTATAGAGGCTCCCTGTGTGGGACACCTATGGCCTGATGATCACTATATGTGGAAGGTTCAGTATCTCTCTATAGAGGCTCCCTGTGTGGGGCACATATGGCCTGATGATCACTATATGTGGAAGGTCCAGTGTCATTCTATAGAGGCTCCCTGTATGGGACACCTATGGCCTGATGATCACTATATGTGGAAGGTCCAGTGTCACTCTATAGAGGCTCCCTGTATGGGACACCTATGGCCATATGATCACTATATGTGGAAGGTCCAGTGTCTCTCTATAGAGGCTCCCTGTATGGGACACCTATGGCCATATGATCACTATATGTGGAAGGTCCAGTGTCACTCTATAGAGGCTCCCTGTGTGGGGCACCTATGGCCTGATGATCACTATATGTGGGAGGTCCAGTGGCACTCTATAGATGCACCGTGAGTGAATCACCTATGGCCTGATGATCACTATGTGGAAGGTCCAGTGTCACTCTATAGAGGCTCCCTGTGTTGGGCACCTATGGCCTGATGATCACTATATATGGAAGGTTCAGTGTCACTCTATAGAGGCTCCCTGTATGGGACACCTATGGCCATATGATCACTATATGTGGAAGGTCCAGTGTCACTCTATAGAGGCTCCCTGTGTGGGACACCTATGGCCTGATGATCACTATATGTGGAAGGTCCAGTGTCTCTCTATAGAGGCTCCCTGTGTGGGGCACCTATGGCCTGATGATCACTGTATGTGGAAGGTCCAGTGTCTCTCTATAGAGGCTCCCTGTGTGGGGCACCTATGGCCTGATGATCACTGTATGTGGAAGGTCCAGTGTCTCTCTATAGAGGCTCCCTGTGTGGGGCACCTATGGCCTGATGATCACTATATGTGGAAGGTCCAGTGTCACTCTATAGAGGCTCCCTGTGTGGGGCACCTATGGCCTGATGATCACTATATGTGGAAGGTCCAGTGTCACTCAATAGAGGCTCCCTGTGTGGGGCACCTATGGCCTGATGATCACTATATGTGGAAGGTCCAGTGTCACTCTATAGAGGCTCCCTGTGTGGGACACCTATGGCCTGATGATCACTATATGTGGAAGGTCCAGTGTCACTCTATAGAGGCTCCCTGTGTGGGGCACCTATGGCATGATGATCACTATATATGGAAGGTCCAGTGTCACTCTATAGAGGCTCCCTGTGAGGGGCACCTATGGCTGATGATCACTATATGTGGACGGTCCAGTGTCACTCTATAGAGACTCCCTGTGTGGGGAACCTATGGCCTGATGATCACTATATGTGGAAGGTCCAGTGTCACTCTATAGAGGCTCCCTGTGTGGGACACCTATGGCCTGATGATCACTATATGTGGAAGGTCCAGTGTCTCTCTATAGAGGCTCCCTGTGTGGGGCACCTATGGCCTGATGATCACTATATGTGGAAGGTCCAGTGTCTCTCTATAGAGGCTCCCTGTGTGGGGCACCTATGGCCTGATGATCACTGTATGTGGAAGGTCCAGTGTCTCTCTATAGAGGCTCCCTGTGTGGGGCACCTATGGCCTGATGATCACTATATGTGGAAGGTCCAGTGTCACTCTATAGAGACTCCCTGTGTGGGGAACCTATGGCCTGATGATCACTATATGTGGAAGGTCCAGTGTCACTCTATAGAGGCTCCCTGTGTGGGACACCTATGGCCTGATGATCACTATATGTGGAAGGTCCAGTGTCTCTCTATAGAGGCTCCCTGTGTGGGGCACCTATGGCCTGATGATCACTGTATGTGGAAGGTCCAGTGTCTCTCTATAGAGGCTCCCTGTGTGGGGCACCTATGGCCTGATGATCACTATATGTGGAAGGTCCAGTGTCTCTCTATAGAGGCTCCCTGTGTGGGGCACCTATGGCCTGATGATCACTATATGTGGAAGGTCCAGTGTTACTCTATAGAGGCTCCCTGTGTGGGACACCTATGGCCTGATGATCACTATATGTGGAAGGTCCAGTGTCACTCTATAGAGACTCCCTGTGTGTGCACCTATTGCCTGATGATCACTATATGTGGAAGGTCCAGTGTCACTCTATAGAAGCTCCCTGTGTGGGACACCTATGGCCTGATGATCACTATATGTGGAAGGTCCAGTGTCACTCTATAGAGGCTCCCTGTGTGGGGCACCTATGGCCTGATGATCACTATATGTGGAAGGTCCAGTGTCACTCTATAGAGGCTCCCTGTGTGGGGCACCTATGGCCTGATGATCACTATATGTGGGAGGTCCAGTGTCTCTCTATAGAGACTCCCTGTGTGGGGCACCTATGGCCTGATGATCACTGTATGTGGTAGGTCCAGTGTCTCTCTATAGAGGCTCCCTGGGTGGGGCACCTATGGCCTGATGATCACTATATGTGGAAGGTCCAGTGTCACTCTATAGAGGCTCCCTGTGTGTGCACCTATTGCCTGATGATCACTATATGTGTAAGGTCCAGTGTCACTCTATAGAGGCTCCCTGTGAGGGGCACCTATGGCTGATGATCACTATATGTGGACGGTCCAGTGTCACTCTATAGAGACTCCCTGTGTGGGGAACCTATGGCCTGATGATCACTATATGTGTAAGGTCCAGTGTCACTCTATAGAGGCTCCCTGTGAGGGGCACCTATGGCTGATGATCACTATATGTGGACGGTCCAGTGTCACTCTATAGAGACTCCCTGTGTGGGGAACCTATGGCCTGATGATCACTATATGTGGAAGGTCCAGTGTGACTCTATAGAGGCTCCCTGTGTGGGACACCTATGGCCTGATGATCACTATATGTGGAAGGTCCAGTGTCTCTCTATAGAGGCTCCCTGTGTGGGGCACCTATGGCCTGTTGATCACTGTATGTGGAAGGTCCAGTGTCTCTCTATAGAGGCTCCCTGTTTGGGGCACCTATGGCCTGATGATCACTGTATGTGGAAGGTCCACTGTCTCTCTATAGAGGCTCCCTGTGTGGGTCACCTATGGCCTGATGATCACTATATGTGGAAGGTCCAGTGTCACTCTATAGAGGCTACCTGTGTGGGGCACCTATGGCCTGATGATCACTATATGTGGAAGGTCCAGTGTCACTCTATAGAGGCTCCCTGTGTGGGGCACCTATGGCCTGATGATCACTATATGTGGACGGTCCAGTGTCACTCTATAGAGGCTCCCTGTGTGGGGCACCTATGGCCTGATGATCACTATATATGGAAGGTCCAGTGTCACTCTATAGAGGCTCCCTGTGTGGGACACCTATGGCCTGATGATCACTATATGTGGAAGGTCCAGTGTCACTCTATAGAGGCTCCCTGTGTGGGACACCTATGGCCTGATGATCACTATATGTGGAAGGTCCAGTGTCTCTCTATAGAGGCTCCCTGTGTGGGGCACCTATAGCCTGATGATCACTATATGTGGAAGGTCCAGTGTCACTCTATAGAGCCTCCCTGTGTGGGGCACCTATGGCCTGATGATCATTATATGTGGAAGGTCCAGTTTCACTATACAGAGGCTCCCTGTGTTGGGCACCTATGGCCTGATGATCACTATATGTGGAAGGTCCAGTGTCTCTCTATAGAGGCTCCCTGAGTGGGACACCTATGGCCTGATGATCACTATATGTGGAAGGTCCAGTGTCTCTCTATAGAGACTCCCTGTGTGGGGAACCTATGGCCTGATGATCACTATATGTGGACGGTCCAGTGTCACTCTATAGAGGCTGTAACGGCTACCCCGGTAGTGAGAGGGTACCAGCCGTTGGAGACGTCCTTTTCTTAAGCAAGGTGCTGTGCAGTAATGAAATGCTTATTCCCCTCCACGATATCCCATTGTATAATCCAGGAGTGCTGTAAAATGCGGCAGAGTAACGGTACCATAAATCCCCCCCAAAGAACGAGACAATGCTACGTTTTTTGAAGGGTCAAGTAGAACTATATTTTAATGACAGGGAATCTCCTTTTATGCAATGTTGCCCTCTGAAGGGCTACACCCACATAATTATCACAACAGCCAATTATCTGCATGGTTCAACCCCCACGTCTCCTCCCCTCAGATAACAGGTAACACAATTAAAACAGACACAATTTTAACCACATTCTGGATGTACCCCAAATACAGGGGGTACACCTTTAAGTCCCGCACCATTCAATAACCCTCACCCAGGGGAACAACATATACAAAAATGGCATGAATCAGACCAGGGGTTCAAAAGTTAGTAAAAGTATGTTTTTACACATAACACACAGACATTGCACATATCCCCCACACAATACACATATAGGACAATAGGTGAGTCACACCTCCCTGGCAACTTGGATACAATCAGACCTTAATTAGATCATTCTTTGTTCTTATCAGAGAATGAAAACATTTTGGAAAATGCAAGGATCCTTTACAACTTTCTTATCTCTTGAATCTCTGTAACAGGATTATCTATTAGCCTAGGTCTGCAAAAGTCTGGCTAATATTCTGAGCCAATATAATCTGTAGAACATCAACCAATATATATATAGTAGGATCATATTTTAACCATAATAATCATAAAACAGTTTAAAACAGTGATGGGTTCCGCTACACACCTCCCCCGTGACCATAAGCCGGCATACACGGTCTGATCCCAACGGATCGGCCTGGGGATGTCCGGACAAAAGTATTTGTTGGTCAATTCTCTAGTTTGACAACCCATCAGCATTACTGCAATAAACATTTCAAGGAGAGGGAAAATACATTTTACAAACTGGTTTCAGACAATTAAATAATTAGGCAGAAAAGCATCAGCCTTCCAAATGAACTGAAGTCCTTTAGCAAAACCATCCCAAGTTGTAGAGTACATTCCTCCCCCAGCTCGTGGTCGGGCCCCTATTGTACATGGCCCACTGTTCTCCCCCTGTACACCCACCCAAAAAAATCCAGGATCCCATCCCAACAGTCCAGGATCCCAGTGTCCAAAAGGTGGGCCACAATCTCTGTCCCATAGAAACCTCTTTCCATATAAAACGTTCCCGCTCATCCCCTCTATCATCGGCTAATGCTCTGTACTTTTGGAGGGTGGGGTCCTGTCTAGTTTCCCTCACAAGCTCTTCAGGGGTGTCCCACGCTATGGGTCTCTCTGTGGCGGTAGTGCTAAGTGTCTGCTTGTGGCTTACCTGGGTCTCCCGACCTGTTGTAGGAACGTCCTCGGTACGGGTCTGTGAGCGGGTGGTCACGGGACAAGTAGCAGCAGTCGTGGGTAAAAAGGCTGAGGCTAGAGGGCCAATGTCGTTGCCCAGCACGACCTCAGCAGGTAAATTGTCCATGATGCCTACTGTGGTCTTTCCCGACCCGACTCCCCAATCCAAGTGTACCCGGGCGGTGGGTAAGCGAAAAACAGCCCCCCCTGCGACACGAACAGCAACGGTACGATTAGATACATGTTCTGGTTTCACGAGATGTTTCTGCACCAAAGTGATGGTAGCGCCAGTGTCTCTTAAGCCTTGTGCTATCTGTCCATTCACACGCACCTCTTGGCGGTGATGCTGGCGGTTATCCGGGGAGGCAGCCTGTACGGGGTTGGCCTCATACAAGATTCCCAAACACTCCTCAGGGCTCCCTTTGATTTTCAGGCAGTGAGCAGCAGAGGGACGTGATGGCGGGGTCTCTGTGTGGGGTGTTGTGCGCCTCCATTTGTTATTGGCTGATCTCAAAGAGCAATAACGGGCAATATGCCCTGTGTTGCTGCAGCGATGGCACGTCATTTTGTAAGAATCCCGGGGTTGGTGGTTAGACCCCTGAGGCCGTGGCGGTCCTGGGGGTACTGGGGCCCGAAATTCTGTGCGTGCAGCGGGCATTGAGGTGCGTGGCTCTGCTCTAGACGTTGGTCGTGTGGACCCTTGGCTCACCTTTCTGGACTCTGCGTATTCGTCCGCTAGCCGTGCTGCCTCGGTTAAGGTAGCAGGGCGACGATCTCTCACCCAATCCTGTATGTCTGCCGCCAGATCTTGGAAGAAATGTTCCATCAGGAATAGCTGTAGTACTTCCTCTCCTGTGTTGGCATTGCACCCTCGCACCCAATGTGATGCCACCCTTTGTATATTGCTGGCCCATTCCATGTGGGAGTCTGCAGACTTCTTTTTAGACTCCCTGAAGCGACGGCGATAAGTTTCTGGGGTGACGGCATATCTGGTGAGCAGTGCAGCCTTCACCCGGCGATACTGCGCAATATCTTCCTCAGTAAGCGCCCGAAAAGCCTCATTTGCTTTTCCTGATAACTTTCCAGCCAAAATAGTGACCCATTGGTCTGGTGGTACCTGGTGTAGTGAGCACTGCCTCTCGAAGTCAGCCAAATATCCATCAATTTCTTCCTCACTTTCCACAAACGCTTTGAAGGCAGTGAAGGGTATTTTCTTTACTGTAGCAGCGGGTGGGGGAGTATGAACTGTATGTGCCAGGGGTTGTCTAGCTCTTGCCAGTTCAAGTTCGTGCCCCCTCCTATTTTGTATCTCCGTTCTCGCTTCCCGGAACAGCTGATCTATTAGCTCCACGGATGTTGCTGGGTACATGGATAATCTCCGCTGAACCAGGTTTGTAATTTCCTCCTCCTCGCTGGCAGGGGAAGGTTGGTCCACGACCTCCATGGATCGATCCATCTCGTTCAGCTCCAGTAGGTCAGCTATCAGCTCTCTCCGTGGTCGGTTGCTGGCACTCCTTCCTCTGGTTTCCAAGAGATCCTTTAGTGTGGATCTTTTCAGTTTAGCGTACTGGGATTCCATTCAGCACTTGCGTTGGGGATGAAAAGGACCATCCCACCGCTGCCATCCAATGTAACGGCTACCCCGGTAGTGAGAGGGTACCAGCTGTTGGAGACGTCCTTTTCTTAAGCAAGGTGCTGTGCAGTAATGAAATGCTTATTCCCCTCCACGATATCCCATTGTATAATCCAGGAGTGCTGTAAAATGCGGCAGAGTAACGGTACCATAAATCCCCCCCAAAGAACGAGACAATGCTACGTTTTTTGAAGGGTCAAGTAGAACTATATTTTAATGACAGGGAATCTCCTTTTATGCAATGTTGCCCTCTGAAGGGCTACACCCACATAATTATCACAACAGCCAATTATCTGCATGGTTCAACCCCCACGTCTCCTCCCCTCAGATAACAGGTAACACAATTAAAACAGACACAATTTTAACCACATTCTGGATGTACCCCAAATACAGGGGGTACACCTTTAAGTCCCGCACCATTCAATAACCCTCACCCAGGGGAACAACATATACAAAAATGGCATGAATCAGACCAGGGGTTCAAAAGTTAGTAAAAGTATGTTTTTACACATAACACACAGACATTGCACATATCCCCCACACAATACACATATAGGACAATAGGTGAGTCACACCTCCCTGGCAACTTGGATACAATCAGACATTAATTAGATCATTCTTTGTTCTTATCAGAGAATGAAAACATTTTGGAAAATGCAAGGATCCTTTACAACTTTCTTATCTCTTGAATCTCTGTAACAGGATTATCTATTAGCCTAGGTCTGCAAAAGTCTGGCTAATATTCTGAGCCAATATAATCTGTAGAACATCAACCAATATATATATAGTAGGATCATATTTTAACCATAATAATCATAAAACAGTTTAAAACAGTGATGGGTTCCGCTACAGAGGCTCCTTGTGTGGTGCACCTATGGCCTGATGATCACTATATGTGGAAGGTCCAGTGTCACTCTATAGAGGCTCCCTGCGTGGGACACCTATGGCCTGATGATCACTATATGTGGAAGGTCCAGTGTCACTCTATAGAGACTCCCTGTGTGGGGCACCTATGGCCTGATGATCACTATATGTGGAAGGTCCAGTGTCACTCTATAGAGACTCCCTGTGTGGGGAACCTATGGCCTGATGATCACTATATGTGGAAGGTCCAGTGTCTCTCTATAGAGGCTCCCTGTGTGGGACACCTATGGCCTGATGATCACTATATGTGGAAGGTCCAGTGTCTCTCTATAGAGGCTCCCTGTGAGGGGCACCTATGGCTGATGATCACTATATGTGGACGGTCCAGTGTCACTCTATAGAGACTCCCTGTGTGGGGAACCTATGGCCTGATGATCACTATATGTGGAAGGTCCAGTGTTATTCTATAGAGGCTCCCTGTGTGGGGCACCTATGGCCTGATGATCACTATATGTGGAAGGTCCAGTGTCTCTCTATAGAGACTCCCTGTGTGGGGAACCTATGGCCTGATGATCACTATATGTGGAAGGTCCAGTGTCTCTCTATAGAGGCTCCCTGTGTGGGACACCTATGGCCTGATGATCACTATATGTGGAAGGTCCAGTGTCTCTCTATAGAGACTCCCTGTGTGGGGAACCTATGGCCTGATGATCACTATATGTGGAAGGTCCAGTGTCTCTCTATAGAGGCTCCCTGTGTGGGACACCTATGGCCTGATGATCACTATATGTGGAAGGTCCAGTGTCACTCTATAGAGGCTCCCTGTGTGGGACACCTATGGCCTGATGATCACTATATGTGGAAGGTCCAGTGTCCCTCTATAGAAGCTCCCTGTGTGGGGAACCTATGGCATGATGATCACTATATATGGAAGGTCCAGTGTCCCTCTATAGAAGCTCCCTGTGTGGGGCACCTATGGCCTGATGATCACTATATGTGGAAGGTCCAGTGTCACTCTATAGAGCCTCCCTGTGTGGGGCACCTATGGCCTGATGATCACTATATGTGGAAGGTCCAGTGTCACTATACAGAGGCTCCCTGTGTTGGGCACCTATGTCCTGATGATCACTATATGTGGAAGGTCCAGTGTCTCTCTATAGAGGATCCCTGTGTGGGACACCTATGGCCTGATGATCACTATATGTGGAAGGTCCAGTGTCTCTCTATAGAGACTCCCGTTGTGGGGAACCTATGGCCTGATGATCACTATATGTGGACGGTCCAGTGTAACTCTATAGAGGCTCCCTGTGTGGGGCACCTATGGCCTGATGATCACTATATGTGGAAGGTCCAGTGTCACTCTATAGAGACTCCCTGTGTGGGGCACCTATGGCCTGATGATCACTATATGTGGAAGGTCCAGTGTCACTCTATAGAGACTCCCTGTGTGGGACACCTATGGCCTGATGATCACTATATGTGGAAGGTCCAGTGTCTCTCTATAGAGACTCCCGTTGTGGGGAACCTATGGCCTGATGATCACTATATGTGGACGGTCCAGTGTCACTCTATAGAGGCTCCCTGTGTGGGGCACCTATGGCCTGATGATCACTATATGTGGAAGGTCCAGTGTCACTCTATAGAGACTCCCTGTGTGGGGCACCTATGGCCTGATGATCACTATATGTGGAAGGTCCAGTGTCACTCTATAGAGACTCCCTGTGTGGGACACCTATGGCCTGATGATCACTATATGGGGAAGGTCCAGTGTCTCTCTATAGAGACTCCCTGTGTGGGGAACCTATGGCCTGATGATCACTATATGTGGAAGGTCCAGTGTCTCTCTAT